>CM076574.1:745763555-745824095 GCA_034641835.2 Pinus albicaulis | reverse complement strand
ATCAACAGAATCATATCACTCAGTTTTCCTAGAAGTTGTGTAAGAGGAAAGTATACCCGAGGTAACCACAAACCAACCTTTAGATGGCATCTAGCCAATCCGCATCCAAGAGAGGGCTCTCTCTTTATGATTTATCTTGTTCTTGGAAGGTTTTAGGCTAGTTATAGATTCAAAGTTTGTTTTGGGAAAATGGTGGAATCCACAAACTAAGGGCAAGGTTGAGAGCTTTCTACCATTGGGCTATGGAGTCAAAGGATGGCTTTACTGGATTTCTATTCTAAGCACAAGATGGTATTATTAAGATAGGCTGAATGTGAGAACAATCCTTAAAATTTAAAGTGGATGGGATGATCTTGAAGGGATGAAAGGCAATTAAGAATCTTTCACCATGTTCAAAAGAAAGAAGTGAAATGACTACAAACAAAGAGCAATGAAGAATTCCGTGTTATAGTAATCAAACAATGTTTAAATTAGCGAAGCAGGAGCATTTAAGAATTCATGCTTATAGCTAATTTAGAAGAAAACATTAAGAACAATCACATTTGAAAACAAAGTACAATTAAGCAAATTCTGTTTTAAACCTTTATGTAAATTATTCAGACATGGATATGATGGTATTATAAACTAATATAAAATTTCAAACAAAGGGTAGAAACACTTATTGAACTGTAATCCAACACATGAATCCTGCAACAAGTCCAGTGCTTCAAATCGTCATCCAGTAAGCCACAAGTAAATTTCTCCAAAATCTTTTATTCTGAAAATCTCAATGTTACAGCAGAGTAATAGAATCCACCCAAATGCTTCCAAGAGTGGAGTATTTATACAAATTCTAAACTAAAATATCTTGAAACAAATATCAAAATTGGTTCACAAATCTCTCCAACTATTTTATATAAATAGAACTTAATTAAAGGACACTCAAACTAATGCATCTATTTGGCACTATTTTGTATGGATAGGTGATGACAAAGAGAAGAATTCAAATTTGATCCAACTCTTAGTTGATGATGAGGCATCCAAGTCACTAACTGCTTCCTTTCTTTGTGCAATCTGCTCCAACAATTCTGCAAACTTGGGGTCCAATGATATCTTTTTATTTCTCAATCCGTAATAGATATGTAAAACGTGAAAGAGGTTATTGTATATAAATATGTTGGTGAGATAAACCTCTTTCATTTTCCCAAAATTCCTCTCCAGCTATGCATAATAGTCTCTGTAAAAAATATGTGTAAAACAGAGTTTTACAGAGTCTGAAAAATGGCCTGTAAAGATGCACATGTATCTCTTATTATAAAACCACTGTGAAAAAACTGAGATAGGTTTTTGTAGATGGGTCTCTTAGGAACAAAAACCTCTTTCAGTTTTGTATGAAGTATTTTGGATTGGCCACAATCCTCTCTGCAAAATGATGACTTAAACTGAAATTTTCTGCAAAAAGTGCTTTCCAACATTGTTTAATATTTCCAAAACCATAATGGCTGTTAGAAACGTGAGAGAGGTTTTTGTAGATGGCCCTCTTAAGAACATAAACCTCCTTCAGTTTTGTAAAATTCATCTTGGATTGATCACAATAGTTTCTGAAAAACTATGACTAAAATATGCAATTTCTACAAAAATGTTCCTTCTTGTTATGTTTTTTCATCTTTTTACTTTCTTGCTCTTTTGACTGTTTTACTTTCACTTTAGACAAAACTCACTATTGGTGAAAGTATTCTCATCTATTTTTACCATTTTACTGCCTTCTGTATTTACTTTTACTGTTTACCTTTGACTGCTCTGTAACTTCATTTTAACTTTCACTGACTTTTACCTGATACACTTTAACCACTGATACTCTTTAGTTGTTATGCTTTCTAACCTCTGTTTGAATAGATTTGATAACAATCTTGGAGTAAAAAAATCTTATGACTAGTATTAAGACTGTTTATCCAAGGATGTGATCTTTTGATCACCTCTTCAGGGGACAACCGAGTAGATTTTTCAAGCAATTCCCCAATGGACAAGGGAGTGAGGTTTTAACCAGGTTCAAAATGGAGCATCATTCAAGGCTACAGGAACTCCCATTTTGGTTCTTGTGTGTTCAAAATGGCAGTTTCTGGGTTTTCTTCACAGAAATGTCGTGATTTCAGTTTTAATGAGGGAAATTGGCACAATTGCAGGTTCGGGGGAACAATTGACAGTTTTAAAAACCAGGGAATGATCTTAGTAATAAGATTTTAACACTAATCCAGTGAAAAAACACGGAACACAGAGTTTCTTTTGAATTTTCGGAGCGCAATAGAATAAATACCTATTCTTGAAGGAAAACTGAGTTTTAACAGGTATCAGGCGGTGGCAAGAGGATGCTCGAACACTGGTCTGGCAGAATTCTGGAGCGAAATCGAATAGAACAGTAGATTTCAGTGGAAATTTGAATTTTGCAGCGGAAAGCGCAGTCGTTTTCAAATAATGAAAATAACATAAAAAACACGCAAATTTGTTTTATTTCCAAAGTCAAAAAGGGGTTTTTATTTTTTTGAGGAATGACGTCATTTCAGTACGGGCTGACGTGTGCAGGGGTCGGGCGGTAAACGGTAAGCGGTAATCCCCGCACCGCTTATGAGTAATGGTTGTTTTAATCACAGGGCAGCGATTCCACTAAGCAATGGACACGTGGACGGAGGACTAGTCCAATACCACCAAGCCCCCGCGCGTTAAAGTGCTGACAAGGGACGGCTGGCGGAATTGATGTGGAGCGTTGATCTGTGGAGGGGCGATCCAACGGTGGAAGGGACGGGGAGATGGTGGGGCGTTATCGTGCGGGCCCGGCGGGGTTTTAAACGTGATTAACTTTATTAAACATCCCGGGGGGCGTCTAATAGGCGGAAAAGTGTGGTTATTAATTAATTCTGATAATTAATTAATCCCATGGTATAATGGAAATAGGGGTCGCGGCGGGGTTTCGTCGGGTGGGATGCCAAGTGGATGGGCCACGGTGGCATGGGGATCTTTCCGAAGTTTTGGTTTTAAAAATAAAACTTCGGGTTTATTCTTTTTGTGTTAAACATATATATCATATGTTTAAAGATTTTTTCATATATGTTTTTATTATATGATAAATAAATCAATATGATTGACTTACCATAGGGGCGGGAGTATTATATAATGATATATTTTAACCAAAGGGGTTGTATAGTGGGTTTTTATTTGAATGCACGGGGAAATAAATACTTTGGCTAAACTTTATAATAGAGGGGTTTTTGGATATTTATATAAAATGAGTTATATACTTAGGATAAGGCACTTTCACTAGGGATTTAATAACTAGAGTTAAACATTAATATGACAAAGGGACAAGGGAACTCAAAATACTTTGCACATCTAAGAAAGTGACAATTTCTGAAGTAAATTACAATATATCATCTTCAACACTTAAACTTAGAATAGTAAGTGATTTTGAGGGATTATTGTGGAACTTTACATGATTTTCCTAAGTAAAATAGGATTTTACTTAGGAAAAGGTAAAAAGTGAATGATTATAATGACAAATGATCTCAAGTACTTAGGTCTTTTTGATCATTAGGCCAAGGGTCCGGTCCCTCCAAAAGTCAAGGAAATGCCTTGAGCCCTTCTAATCTTCAAATACCTTAGTACTTTGGGGAAATTAGTAAAACTTTTTAGGGAAAAAGTGATGTGGGAAGTTAATGATTTTGACTTTGCTTTCTGTGAATTCTTCAGTGTATTTTTTGCTTTAATACTTGTGATGAAGGTAAAAGATCAAACATATTTAGCACCATCATTCATCATATAAAACTTTGCAACACCATCTACCTACCCTATCTACTTTACACTACCATTTTTTCTTCTTTATTAGGGTGCATTTGGACTTGCAAACCCTTATCAATCTTCTTTTTTTTTACATGGTAAATCTATCTAATTCTACCCTTATTACATCCAAGGGCTCAGATTAAACTGTTGAGTACCTTTTATTAACTCTACCTATCTACTTATCTGCCAAGATTAAACTGTTTGGTCAGATATTTATTCTCTATTCTACAACATGAAATTGAAATATGAATGAGTCAAGTTTAAACAGTTTGACTCTTCATAAATTGTGGCAAAGTTTGACAAGCTGCACACAATTGCTTTATTACAAAAATGAAATAGTAGTGGCATTTGGATTTGCACACTTTCCTTGGTCTATTTTTTGCTTGGGGTTCATTTCTTTCATTTTATTGACCAATTTATTTTTCTTACCCTTTGATTTTTCTTTTAGGGTATACCCTCTTTACATTTTTTAAATTTTTTGATTTTTTGGTTTTTCAAGAATATGGAACACCTTTGCTCAAGAAAAAGGTTTGAACATATTCCATAGTTCAATCAAGACAATCATAAAAAATGACACCTATTGGTATAGGAGTCTAACAAAGGTCAAGCAGGTCATTAACAGAGGACCCAAATTTAGAGTTTCTTCTAGTTCTTGTAATCTCTTTTTCAGCCTTAGATTTTCTGCAGTTTGTTTGTCAATAGAGTGTGCAAGTGCATGACTAGTATATTGATGAAATACCATGAGCCTATTGGTTCCAATTCCAAAAAATAAATATATGTTTTCAAAGGGACAAGGGAAACTCAAAATACTTTACACAACTAAGAAAGTGGAGATTTCTGAAGTAAATTGCATCATCTCAATTTCAACACTTAAACATAGAATAGCAAGTAATTTTGAGGGATTATTATGGAAATTTGCATGATTTTCCTAAGTAAAATAAAATTTTACTTAGGAAAAGATTAAAAGTGAATGATTATAATGATAAATAACTTCAAGTACTTAGGTCTTTTTGATCATTAGGCCGAGGGTCCGGTCCCTCCAAAAGTCAAGGAAATGCCTTGAGCCCCTTTAATCTTCAAATACCTTAGCACTTTGGGGAAATTACTAAAACTCTTAGGGAGAAAGTGATGTGGGAAGTTAATGATTTTGACTTTGCTTTTTGTGAATTTTCCAATGTATTTTCTGCTTCAGTACTTGTGATGAAAGTAAAGGATTAAACACATTTAGCAGCATCATTCATCACATGAAACTTTGCAACACCATCTACCTACCCTATCTACTTTACACTACCATTTTCTTTTCTTTATTAGGGTGCACTTAGACTGGCAAACCCTCATCAATTTTCTTTTCTTTTACAAGGAAAATCTATCTAATTCTACGCTTATTACATCCAAGGGATCAGATTAAACTGTTGAGCACCTTTTATTAACTCTACCTATCTACTTATCTGCCAAGATTAAACTGTTTGGTCAGATATTTATTCTCTATTCTACAACATGAAATTGAAACATGAATGAGTCAAGTTTAAACAGTTTGACTCTTCATAAATTGTAGCAAAAGTTTGACAAGCTGCACAAAATTGCTTTATTACAAAATGAAATAGTAGTGGCATTTGGATTTGCACACTTTCCTTGGTCTATTTTTTGCTTGGGGTTCATTTCTTTCATTTTCTTGACCAATTTATTTTTCTTACCCTTTGATTTTTCTTTTAGGGTATACCCTCTTTACATTTTTTAATTTTTTTTGATTTTTTGGTTTTTCAAGAATATGGAACACCTTTGCTCAAGAAAAAGGTTTGAACATATTCCATAGTTCAATCAAGACAATCATAAAAAATGACACCTATTGGTATAGGAGTCTAACACTGGCTCCACTTGGGGATGGCTTTTCCTTGTGAAAAGTCAAGAACAGCAGGTCAGTTGCCTCAAAATGTCTTCAAAATAAACCATGTAATCTCCTTCTTCTGGTAGCTTTATTGTATATATGATAGTAAAACTTCTGAAGCTTAGGGCCTTCACTTCGGGCTTCAACTCCAGTAAGTTACTATCCACTCAAAACTTAAAACTTTGTTGCCCAGTTAGGAATTTTCTGCCTTGTTCCAATCCCAAACATGAATTTTTTGTGGTTGAAAATCTTGAATTGAATATAGTCCTTTTTCTGCAACCTGAAATCTGATCTAAAACTAAAACAACACACAAAAATTTTCAAACCAACTTAATGAAAAACTAGCTGAAAATTGAAAAACTAAAAAAAATGCTCGAAATTCTGAGCTTACTAGCACTCATCTACCTCAACTGCTAGTTAGGTAAAATGAAATAGCCAATGCAACCATTCAAGCATTATGTACTTTGATAGATTTTGTTGCATTTTCTTGTTGATTATCAAAATTGTACTTCTGCAACCTATTAGAAATTTGTCAACAAATGAGAGGATAAGGAAACACTTGATTTCCTTTGTTGACTCTAGAAACTGCACAAAAGGATCTTCCAAAATATATACACTGATGTTTAACTAATCTGAACAATTGTACATCTGTTCTGGATGGCCTCCATACCATGAATATGAAATGATATTTTCATCTTTATCTCCCTGTAAACTTTCAGATAAGATTTGTGATGATATTCCTACTGATTGTAATGTTTGAGTGTTGAATCCTTTATCATCTTGATTCTGAAAATCATAGTCAGTTAATAGAGGAATGCTTTGAATGCCTTCAATATTCAACATATCTACTATTGGATCCTGAAAATCTTGGGAAAATTGCTGGAACCTATGACATATAAAATTCCATGGGACTTCATAAACTTCAACAAGTTTCCCATTCTTTTCTGTAAATATGTTATACCACATTTCCTTTAAAAGCTGAAATGGTTCAAAAAATAGTGGTATGGAACTTTCTTGTGTCATTTGATCATTTATTTCAATGGGAAGTGATAACTGCAATTGTGAAACTGAAAAATCTTGATCAATAGTTTCATTATCTTCTTTGTTGTCAATCACAATTCCTAAATATTGTTGATTATTGATGGCATGATAGTTTTCTCTAATGAACTGAAATGAAGCAAAACAAAGAGGTAAAGAATCTTCACTTATTTCCACATTTTCTGCTCTTCCTTCCTCACTCTCATGGCTGATCTGTATTGGCTGATCACTGTCTTCAATATGCTGAAACTGCATTTCTTCATCCTCCAAACTAGCTTCTGATATCTCTGTAAATTTAGCTTTACTTTGGAGAACATAACTATCACCATAATGATCAGACTTAGGGAAATCATCAAAATAAGGAATGTCATCAAACATACACATTAGAACAACAGATTCCTCTTCCTCATATTGATTTGTAAATTCATTTTCTGAATTATGATAATTTGAATTAAGAGGAATTTGTTCATGGCTATCAACCTCTTCTATTTCTTCATGGTGATTTTGAATAAAAAATTCTTCTTTCATAGTGATCTCCTGTGTTATTTCATCTAGTTTTCTTACCAAAAGGTTGAGTTTTACCTCTGTAATGTTTTTCCTTTCCTCTTCTTCTACTTTCAACTTTTCTTGTTTGATTTGGAGATTAACTTCCACATCAACTGCAATATTTTGCATCTGTACAAGTGTTTTTGGATCTCTTTCTCTTAACCGAAATTCTATTTCTGAATCAAAAGCACTTGGATAATGCAAGAGAGCTGAATCATGAGGAGGTCTAATATTTTCTGGCATTGAATAATAAACTTGATTAAATCTGTCAGAAAATTGTTGTATCGTTTCATTTGAATGTCTTTTTAATTGATTATATTCTTCCATGATCACAAAATGATTAAATTTTATTATCCATCTATCAAGGAAAAGTTTGATAAACTGTTGGAAATTTGAGATGCTAGCATTAGGCAGATTTTTGAACCAACTCTTTATTATATTTTTCAAAGAAAGAGCAAAAAGTCTAATTTTAACATCATCTTCATCAATCTCAAATAAATCCAAATAATTCTCAAAACCTTGAATATGTTTTTGGGCAGTGATACCATTCTCTCCATCAAATCTAGGAAGATACTTGTAGTATTTCTTAGGAAAATCATGGAGTATAAGAGGTAAAATAAGGGGCTTATATCTATCTGGAACTTTATATGACACAGGGATATGTACAAGGATTGCAAGATCAGTCTTGATTATTTAAGGCTTCTTAATTGGAAAATGATCATCATTAGATTCATAAGAAAGCTGCTCAAAGAGATTAGGAGAATTATTACTTACAAACTTCAAAGGAAAATAACTAAAAACTAATCTAAGATCTTCTATAAAATACAATATACATTGAAAACATTTATTAATGAGAAAGAACATAATGTCTTGGATTAAGATCCAAGTTGAAAGCCTGATCTTTCCATATTGTCCTTTGAGGTTCATTCCTCCAGTGGAGTCTTGATTCTGAAATTGATTTGGAGTCGCCAGGTGGATGATTTTAACCTTTGTGTGTCTGATCCCTGTCCACCATCATATATCATATCTAAACCTGTAAAACAATTCTGAAGAAAAAGTTAGTTCTTCAGGAAACCAAATTTTGAATATTTTATGATTATTTTTTTTTTTTATGAATTTTCAAAACAACTTCTATGATTTCTTTAAGAAATTTAAGATTTTTAATTAAAATTTTCTCAAATATTTATTGAACTAGAGAGTCTGATTGAATGTTTTGAATCCAAATTTCAGTTTATAAGCTAAACCAGAGATAGACTGAAGCAACATTTGTTTACTATGCAGTTGCAGAGCAAAAGCATTTCAAAGGCTACCTGGCTAATCTTCAGACTCTGTCTATAGCTTATAAATCAAACAATAGTATCAATAAAATGATTCAGATCCCCATTGGAGTCGCCACTATGTTATCACTCAGGTTTTCCTTGAAGTTGTGGAAAAGGAAAGTATACCCGAGGTAACCACAAACCAACCTTCAGATGCAGAATCTAGCCAATCTGCATCCAGAGAGGGCTCTCTCTTTATAATTTATCTTTGTTCTTAGAAGGTTTTAGGCTAGTTATAGATCCAAGAGTTTGTTTGAGAATGATGGAATTCGCCAAATAAGGGAAAGGTTGAATATTTTCGAATGATGGAATTCGCCAAATAAGGGAAAGGTTGAATATTTTCAGGCCATTGGGCTATGGAGTCAAAGGATGGCTTTAGTGGATTTCTATTCTACACACAAGATGGCTTTACAGGGCAAGATAGCCAAATAGAGAACAATCCTTAAAATTTAAAGTGAATGGAATGGGTTTGAAGGGATGAAAGGCAGTTAAGAATATTTCACCATGCTCAAAAGAAAGAAATGAAATGATTACAAATAAAGAGCAGTGAAGAATTCTTTACTATAGTAATCAATATGTTTAAATTAGTGAAGCAAGAGCAATTAAGAATTCGTTGCTTATAACTAATTTAGAGGAAAACATTTAGAATAATCACAACTGAACTCAGAGTACAATTAAGTAAATTTTGAGTTATTCTTTTATGTCAAGTATTCAGAAATGGACACAATGATATTATAAACAAATATAAAACTTAAGACATAGGATAGAAATACTTATTGAACTGCAGTCAGACATATGAATCCTGCAAAAAGTCTTGAGCTTCAAATTGTCATCCAGCAAGCCACAAATAAATTTCTTCAAAACACTTTTATTCCAAAAACATAAATGTCACAACGAAGTAGTAGAATCCACCCAAAATACTTCCAAGAGTGAAGTATTTATACAAATTCTAAACTAAAATATCTTGAAAAAATATCAAAATTGGTTCACAAATCTCTCCAACTATTTTACATAAATAGAACTGAAGTAAAGGACACTCAAACTAATGCATCCATTTGGCACTATTTTTATGGATAGGTGATGACAAAGAGGAGAATTTGAATTTTATCCAACTCTTAGTTGATGATGAGGCATCCAAGTCACTAACTGCTTCCTTTCTTTGTGCATTCTGCTCCAACAATTCTCCAAACTTGGGGTCCAATGATATATTTTTATTTCTCAATCCCTAATATATATGTAAAACTTGAAAGAGGTTATTGTGGATTAATATGTTGGTGAGATAAACCTCTTTCAGTTTCCCAAAATTCCTCTCCAGCTGTGCATAATATTCTCTGTAAAAAATATGTGTAAAACAGAGTTTTACAGAGTCTGAAAAATGGCCTGTAAAGATGTGCCTGGATATCTCATTATAATATTACTGTGAAAAAACTGAGATATTTTTTTGTAGATAGGTCTCTTAGGAACAAAAACCTCTTTCAGTTTTTTATGAAGTATTTTTTATTGGCCACAATCCTCTCTGACAAATGATGAGTTAAACTGGAATTTTCTGCAAAAGTGCTTTCCAACATTGTTTAATATTTCCAAAACAATAATGGCTGTTAGAAAAGTGAGAGAGCTTTGTGTAGATGGCCCTCTTAAGAACATAAACCTCCTTCAGTTTTTCAAAATTCATCTTGGATTGGTCACAATATTTTCTGCAAAACAATGACTAAAACATGCAATTTCTGCAAAAAGGTTCCTTCTTGTTATGTTTTTTCATCTTTTTACTTTCTTGCTCTTTTGACTGTTTTACTTTCAATTTTAGACAAAACTCACTATTGGTGAAAGTATTCTCATCTCTTTTTACCATTTTACTGCCTTCTGTATTTACTTTTACTGTTTACCTTTGACTGCTCTGTAACTTCATTTTAACTTTCACTGACTTTTACCTGATACACTTTAACCACTGATACTCTTTAGCTGTTATGGTTTCTAACCTCTGTTTGAATATATTTGATAACAATATTGGAGTAAACAAGTCTTATGACTAGTATTAAGACTATTTATCCAAGGGTGTGGTCTTCTGATCACCTCTTCAGGGAACAACTGAGTAGATTTTTCAAGCAATTCCCCAATGGACAAGGGAGTGAGGTTTTGACCAGGTTCAAAATGGAGCATCATTCAAGGCTACAGGAACTCCCATTTTGGTTCTTGTGGAAAAATGGAAATTTCGCTAATGGTGAGGAATTGAGTAAATTCACGGGAAAAACAGGTCCATTTGCAGATTTAGTAATTCAATTACAGTTCTCGGGGTCACGGAATGAACTAGTAATTAATTCTAACTCTGTTTCAGTGAAGGAAAAAAGGAAAGCCGAGATTTCAACAGAGTTCAGTTTGAATTTAGGGTAAATACCTGTTTTTGGAGAAAACAGCGTTTGGATAGGTGCCGGCTAAGGTAGATAATCTTCTGAGAGGCTTGTTTGCAATCTTCTTCGAAAGGATAAGGTAAGTGGACTTCACAAATTCAAATTTTGAATTTTTCTGCGTGGAAGGCATTTTCTTTCACTGGCGTACAAAATGATGAAAAAGACGTGAATGTTTTGTTTTATCGGCAAAGTCAAACGGGGGGGAATTTTTATTATTTTTATGGGATGACGTCACTAATGTACGATGGATGCGTCGCCGGGGTCGGGCGGTAAGCGGTAAATTCCGCACCGCTTTCGGGAGCAGGCGGTTTTCTGTGGGGAGGCAGCGATTCCACTGGCTAAATGACATGTAGCCATTGCACTGTTTGAAAACCGTCGCGATTTCGCGCGTTAATATTCGTACAAGGGATGGCTAGCAGAATTTTTGTGGACCGTAGATCTCCAGCGGAGTGATCCAACGGTTGGTGGAACATGGAATTGGCAGTGAGTTAACAAGTGGGGTTTCAATGTGATTAATGTTAATTAATCATTTCGGGCGGGTTTTGAATGGAGGTTAAACGATTAATTAATCCAGATGATTAATTAATTTCAGTGGTTTAATAGGGGTCGGGGTTACGGATGGTGTATTCGAAGTTTTGGTTTAAATTAAAACTTCGGGTTTTATTCATTTTTCCGTTTAAAACATAAAACATATGTTTAAAACCCTTTCAATATTTTTATTATATGGTAATAAATTAATGTAATTTATTATCCATAGAGGTAGGGAATATTTTATATGGATATGTTTTTAACCAAAGGGTATTGTAATGAGGGATCTTTTATGAATAATTGGAAAATAAGTACTTTGGTTGAAATTTTATAATAAGATGGGCTTTTGGGATATTTATGTAGAAGGAGTTATACATATAGGAAAAGGTAAGTTATATAAGGATTTAATATTTAAAGTTAAATGTTAATATGAAAATGGGACAAGGGAAACTCAAAATACTTTACATAACTAGGAAAGTGGAGATTTCTGAAGTAAATTGTATCGTTTCAATTTCAATACTTAAACATAGAATAGTAAGTAATTTTGAGGGATTATTATGGAAATTTGCATGATTTTCCTAAGTAAAATAAAATTTTACTTAGGAAAATATTAAAAGGGAATGTTTATAATAATAAATAACTTCAAATACTTAGGTCTTTTTGATCGTCAGGCCGTGGGTCCGGTCCCTCCAAAAGTCAAGGAAATGCCTTGAGCCCCTTTAATCTTCAAATACCTTAGCACTTTGGGGAAATTAGTAAAACTCTTAGGGAGAAAGTGATGTGGGAAGTTAATGATTTTGACTTTTCTTTTTGTGAATTTTCCAATGTATTTTCTACTTCAGTACTTGTGATGAAAGTAAAGGATTAAACACATTTAGCAGCATCATTCATCACATGAAACTTTGCAACACCATCTACCTACCCTATCTACTTTACACTACCATTTTCTCTTCTTTATTAGGGTGCACTTAGACTGGCAAACCCTTATCAATTTTCTTTTCTTTTACATGGCAATTCTATCTAATTATCAACTTATTACATCCAAGGGCTCAGATTAAACTGTTGAGCACCTTTTATTAACTCTACCTATCTACTTATCTGCCAAGATTAAACTGTTTGGTCAGATATTTATTCTCTATTCTACAACATGAAATTGAAACATGAATGAGTCAAGTTTAAACAGTTTGACTCTTCATAAATTGTGGCAAAAGTTTGACAAGATGCACACAATTGCTTTATTACAAAAATGAAATAGTAGTGGCATTTGGATTTGCACACTTTCCTTGGTCTATTTTTTGCTTGGGGTTCATTTCTTTCATTTTCTTGACCAATTTATTTTTCTTACCCTTTGATTTTTCTTTTAGGGTATACCCTTTTTACATTTTTTAATTTTTTTGATTTTTTGGTTTTTCAGGAATATGGAACACCTTTGCTCAAGAAAAAGGTTTGAACATATTCCATAGTTCAATCAAGACAATCATGAAAAATGACACCTATTGGTATAGGAGTCTAACAGGTTCTAGAGTTGAATTTGTTTTCAAAAACATTGTAATAAAACTTTTGGAGAACCAAAATTTCTTTTAGTTGGGAGGTGTGATCGAATTTTTGATTATTAAAATTGTATTGAAATTACCCAAACGACCAAGATGGTCATTTGGAATTTAGTAATTGATGAAAATGTAATAATTCAGATTTCGACCAAGATGGTCATCAATGCAAGTTCAATATCAACATTAGTATCGACATCAATATCGGTAATATCGATATCAACATCGACGTTTCAAAGCGACAAAGCAAGATGTCATTATGTCGACCTGTGACATAAAATATACAACAATTTATGATCGTCACGACTTAAGGAAAAACAATCTCCTAAGTCTTAGAAACATATAACTCTAATGTGTTAAGGTCGAAAATGTCAAATGTGTAAAGGATTGTAAGTCCACTTTGTAAACCTTCAAAGGATAATAAATACTAAGGTAAAAAGGACTAAACCTAGATATAAGGTCCTATATCTAAATGTCAATTAAATTCCTAGCGCTATTTCTATAAATCGAAGTCTAAACATCCCTAGCGCAACATTAAAAACACATTAAAAACTATAAAACCTTATACCATAAACCTTTTTATTATAAAGGTTCAGAAGATGGTGTAAAACCTTAATATAAGGTTCATAAGATGGGTTTTATAAATCCTATGTTATTTCGCAAAGGTTAATACTTTTATAAACCTATGGCAAGGTGTGGGTGATAAATAAGTTTTAAAAAAAACTTTATATTAAAATATAACCACAACTTTATATAACCGCGTGGAAATAAAACTGTGTGGGAGTTTTTATATGAATTTTGAACAGGAGTTATGTGGCGGAGAAATGGTTGACAACAGATAAGACGTGACCGTCGGGGCCACCAGAAACATCGGGATTTTCTGACTATGATAGGTTTCAAGCCGCGTGGCAAAAGATAGTATCAGGAGTGGAACTTGGTGTCCAAATTCAAGAGGCTGCCAGATGTTAGAACCTGCAATGAATATGCCATGTGATAGGTGTATCGGAACCGTCAGGGTTAGAGTCCAAGACCACCGGAAGAAAACTATATCCGCAGAAGGAAATGTCAAAGCGGACAGTTGGATGTCATGTGAACAGAATTCATGTTACCGCAGCGGAGTCAAAGGTTGACAACTACTGTGACCGTGTAATTTGATTTGTCATGTGATCAAATGCATCGGAACCACAGTGGATAATCCAAGTCCATCGGTGTTACATCTCACCCGCTCGCGCTGATCACATTCTGGAGATAGCAACTTCCACCAAGTTAGCAATCCACCTGATTATGAAATTATATCCAAAGTTTTATATTGGGTTTGTAATTTAATAAAAATGCAAAGCAATCAGGTTAAGTTGTTTATCCAAAGTCTAAATGTGGATTTGGAAATCAAATATAAACACAGAGTTTGTTATGCAGTGGAAAGAAGACTGCAACCATAGGATTGTCCACCTATGCACATGGAGAATGTCAGATCTTCGGCCCAGTTAACCTTACCACCAGGAGTTAAATTTATCCAAAGTTCTAAAGTAGGTTTTTGAAGTTATTTCAACACAAAGGCTTGGGAACCTAATTCATAGGTTCATGTATGAAGATGAATTGAAAGACTTAATTACTAAATAATCTCAACTAGAAGTTAAACTTGGTCATTTGAGATTCGAGGCATCATTATAATTGCCATATTTTAATGGAATCTTTATATAAAAAGAGAAGGAAGTTCTTTGTAGAAGAAAGAGTGTTTTTGGAGTGTGACTTGATATGAAGGAGATAGCCTTCATTACTTCAAGAAGAATTAAGCATTCTTAAGAAGACATTAGAAGAGTGGTGGAGAGTTTCTATTTTGCAGGGAGAAAAGGCCATCCTAATTGCAGAAAGTCAGTGTTGAAGTATGTTAGTGAACAATGACGTCAATTTCGACTTTTAAAAAAACTCAATCAGCCACCATCAAATCAAAGGTCCAACAAGCTACAGTTCCTCAGAATTTAATGTGCATCTCATCCACATAATTGTATTTTGTTAGGCTATTCGAGAGATAGTGCATATCTACAAATATCAGTAATTCTTCTTGACTGATGCTTCTTTTTAGTATTTCTCTTGGCTTGAATACAATAGACACACATTACTGAGGTGGACCCAGAGACGTAGTCCATGAGGGACAAACTCCGTCATGAATTTTCTATCTTATGGTTTTATTATTTGATTATTGTGAAAATAGCTAAGTCTACACATGCATAGATTTACTTTTAAACCATAACATTTGATGCATAAGTAACATAGCCATTCACATTTTGTACAAGAACTAGGAAATTTTTTGGGAAATTTTCGCAATTTCAGAACATGTGTGTTAATCTATACCAGTTCTAAAGCCAGAGTCTTTAAAGGGCCAGGTAGCCTCTGGATCTCATCCTTTATCAAAGGTGACATATCTAGTAAATGACCCTACAGTCAGTCTCTAGAATAGAACTAAGTAGATTCAGTTCTACATTCAGATCACCAAGTTATCTATTGGCCTAGATTTTTCCAAGAGATTCATTATTTTTCGGACATTTATGCCTTTACATGTAGAAATTCCTATGATAATTCCCCCATATTCTACTGCTAAATTCCTTGAAGGTTCAAGACATGTGATTTCCATGCTTTCCTCATCCTTGGATATTTTACTGATGAACGCACAGATGAGTCCATCTTTGCGTTCTTATCCACTTTTTCCCCAGGTCAACCACCATTAGTAATATTTGATTATGCTGGTTTCATTGCAGATAATATTCATTATCAATTGAACAATTCGCAAATTGAGGGAGTGTTTAGATATACTTCCTTCCTTTTCCATATGTTTTTATACTTTTAATTAAATTATTTTCCTCTTACTCTCCAAAAGCTTGCGATAGAGGGGAATCCTCTATTTGTCATTTTCTGGACATATTTGCTCAGAAAATAATGTGCAAATTTCACATAATCAACATTTTCAGAGTTATTTTTACATCCAGTGATCACAATGTTGACCAAAGCAGAGCAGCCAAGAATAAATGAAGAAATGAAAAAGATATTGTAATTTTCAGAGCATATTAAGGTTGGTGACTGGTATTTGTATGAAAAATATATTGAGATCAGATTCTTTGGGTCAAACTTGTTATGTTAGGTCCCTATATTACCAGTATAGTCCCTTATTGTTATTAGTGTAACCCCTTTATTGTTATTATTGTACCCTTGTAACCCCCATTTTGTTATTATTGTGCCCTTAAATTATTATTGTTAGGTCAGTTAGGATTAGATTGTGGCCCACTAGGATTACATTATGGCCACATAGACTCCTATATATAGAAAGGATGTTTTGTAAATTGTATCATCCAAGAATTTTTCATTTATGTAATGTATTGGAGGTTTCCCCCTTGAAGTGGCTCATTTATAAGGTGTTGATATATCTTTTCTTCTATTTTTGGAGCTGGTTACACAAAATTTGGTATCAGAGGCTTTGGATTCTAGGGTTTCACTGCTCCAAATAGGTCATTGTGGAATTTTCGCTATAATATTTTTTATACAAAGTTTCAGAAGCTAAAATTGTTAGGGTGCGAATCCAAAATCCTGAGGAAGATCTTCTAAAAATTTCAGAGCTTGGCTGGCAATATTTTCGGAGATATGATCTGTGGAAGTTAGGTCTTTTTTCAGGCTCCTAAATAGGTCATCGTGGAGTTTTTGCTATAAATATTTTTCTACGAAGGTTCAGAATCTGAAATTTCTAGGGTGCGAAGATGAAATCCTAAGGAAACGCGTCAAAAAATTTCAGAGCTTGATTCGCAACATTTTTGGACATATGATCTGTGGAATGTGGTGCTTTTTCAGACTCCCGAATTTCATCTCAAAGAGGTGATCGTGGGAAAATTTCAATAACTCTCTCTCTGAGCATCATACTGGAGTACCGTAAAAATTGGTCATAGGTGCACATACTTTAGTTTATTTTCTATCAATTTCAGAGGTGAAGGATGAAACAGTGAGACATGGAAAGTCGTACAAGTTCGCTCTACTGAACCAATCCATAATTAGGTCATTGTGGGAGATTGGACATAACTTTGTCTTGGAGAATCCAAATCAGGTCAGACCTGTGGCATTTAAAAGAGAATTCATAGGGCTACTTCAGTGCTGAATTTTAGATATTGAAGAGACGCAATCATAGAGATAATAAAATTTCAATATAGAGCTCCTCAAAAGCAAGAAAAAGGTGTGTATTGTTTTCCGAATTGCATAAGTCTTGTTTGAAAAATCAATTTGAATTGATTCCAAGGGCATATTGTAGAATATATATCAGTACTGGGTTCTAAAAAATGCCCCATAAAAATAATTCAACACCCATTAAGCCTTTAGAAGGCTCTACTATGACTCATGAAGATGAAGAATTGCAACATGATCTATCAAAATTACAAGAGAAAGTACACCAAATTTCTCTCTCACAAAGAGCAACAAAAAATGAAATGGAAGTTTTGAAGAAAGGCATGGAAGCAAATATGGATGGTGTGAAGAATAATATGGATAGTTTGCAGAAATACGTGGAATCTAAGATAGATGACATGGAAGCTGGCATGGAATATAAAATGGAAAACATGAAGAATGATCTAAAAGAAGACATAGAAGGTTTGACAAAGTTGATACAAGAAATGTTTCCTAATGGTGAAAAGATAGTAGAGGAAACTCATGATGAGAACAAAATAAATGTTAATCATGATTTCATAAAATCTAATGTTGGCGGGAAGAACCACCATATTCCAAAAATGGATATGAGGAAGCTTGATGGAAAGGATCCTGTAACATGGATACTACAGATGGAGCAATATTTTGATCTCCATAATGTGAAAAACACACAAAAGGTACGCATTGCAACTTTACATTTAGAACAAAATGAATTTGTATGGTATCGATGGCTTTGCTCCCGTAAAAAAATTGTCACTTGGTCAATTTTTACGGAGGAAATGATAGCACATTATGAGGATACAAAGAGCAACACCTTCTTTAGCCAATCGATAAATCTCAAACAAAAGGGTTTAGTGGGGGAGCACATTGAGGACTTCCAAAAATTGAATATAAGGGTAACTGATATTCCAGAGGAACACGGGATTGATCTCTTCATAGGTACTTTAAAGGATAACATCCAACATGAAGTTCGCGTTTTGGAACCTGATTCATTGGAGAAGGCATTCAGGTTGGCAAGAAAAATTGAATGTAAAATTACGGTGACAAGGAAGCCTACCACTCACTTCTATAAAGAAGGAAGTGTTTATACTCCTAGATTTCCACAACCTACAAGGTTGACACCACAACAATTGGAAGAAAAAAGAGAAAAAGGGCTTTGCTACAGTTGTGATAGCAAATACACTAAAGGTCATAAGTGTGCTGAGAAGAAATTATTTTACATAAATTGTGAAGAGGAAGAAGAAAATGAACAAGAAGAGGATATACACCAGGAACCAACCCTAGAAGAGGAAGAAATGAATCCGACCATATCGTGTAATGCACTAGCAGGAATTACCACTCCTCAAAATCTCAAGATACAAGGACAAATCAAGAAGAAAAAGGTAATAGTGTTGATTGATTCAGGTAGCACCCATAATTTTATTCATTGTAAGGTAGCCAAGGAATTAAATTGCTTCCTATACCCAGCACCAGAATGTCAAGTGATGGTTGCAAATGGAGGAACTATAAATTGCTCTGGAAAATGCCATAATATTAAGCTAACCATGGGGGAATATTTATTGACTAGTCCAATGCTTTCCATTCCTATGGGAGGTGCTGATGTTGTACTAGGAGTACAATGGTTACAATCTTTGGGGACGGTAGATTTTAATTTTCAAGAACTTTTCTTGAAATTTTTTTCAGAAGGAAAGGAAGTTGAATTACGGGGTATTGCAGGAAAGCCGGGAAAGATAATAAGCTCTAATGTCATGACAAAGCTTCTAAAGAAATAACAACGAGGTGTAATTGCACAATTATGCTCACTAGAAGTTCCGACATCAAAATCATCTATTTCTATAGATCTCCAACAAGTCTTGGACAATCATTCCAAGGTGTTTGAAACTCCCAAAGGACTCCCACCTATTCGTGATCATGATCATGCTATTCATTTGATTCCAGGAAGTGTTCCTCCAAACATCAGGCGTTATAGATATCCTTATGTCCAAAAGAGCGAAATTGAACGTATGATTGCAGAAATGTTAGAGGCGGGTATAATTCAACCTAGTCAAAGTTATTTCTCAACTCCTATAGTATTGGTACACAAGGAGGATGGATCATGGCGAATGTGTCCAGATTATAGGGAGCTCAATAAGCTCACCATTAAACATAAATTTCCCATTCCTGTGATTAATGAATTATTGGATGAATTACATGGAGAAATTTATTTTACCAAGTTGGATCTTCATTCAGGATATCATCAAATTAGAATGAAGACTGAAGATATTCCAAAAACAACATTTCGAACTCATGAGGGTCATTATGAATTTTTGGTCATGCCTTTTGACCTTACCAATGCACCTTCCACATTTCAACGGTTGATGAATTCCATTTTCAAACCCTTCCTTAGAAAATTTGTTCTGGTATTTTTTGATGATATACTAATATATAGCAGGTCTTGGAAGGATCATGTTGAACATGTTGACAGGGTGCTCAAACTATTGCAGGAGAAACAATTATATGAAAAAATATCCAAATGTTTCTTTGGAGTAGAAGAGGTGGAATATCTGGGTCATATTGTATCTCATGAGGGTGTTAAATTAGCCCTAACAAAATTAAAGCCATTAAGGAATGGAAAGTCCCCACAACCATAAAGTAGTTGCAAGGATTTCTCGAGTTAACAGGGTATTATCGTAAGTTTGTTAAGAATTATGGGAGAATAGCAGCACCTCTAACAACATTATTGAAGAAAGATGCATTTTCATGGACTCCTGAAGCAACTAAGGCCTTTGAACATCTTAAGGAGGCAATGTGCCATGCACCGGTCTTAGCTACGCCAGACTTCACAAAAACCTTTATTGTGGAATGTGATGCCTCAGGAAATGGAATTGGTGCAGTTTTAATGCGGGAAGGAAGACCCATTGCTTTTGAAAGTCGTCCAATCAAATGAAAGTATTTACATAAACCTATTTATGAGAAGGAAATGTTAGCAATATTGCATGCACTAAAGAAATGGAGAACTTACCTAATGGGAAGACACTTCAAGGTAAAAACTGGTCATGATAGTCTGAAACACTTTTTGGAACAAAGACTATCTTCAGAAGAGCAGCAAAAATGGGTCGCAAAGATGTTGGGTTATGACTTTGAAATAATCTACAAAAAGGGAAAGCTTAATGTTGTTGTAGATGCACTCTCAAGAAATAATGAAGAGGTGGAAGCATTGCTTTGTGCCATTTCTATTATCCAACCAGATTGGATAACCGAAGGAAGAGATGAATGGAAGAAGGACAAAGATGTATGGGCACTCATTCAAAAGTTGCAGCAAGATCCTAGTACACCTAATACATTTAGTTGTAAAAATGATTCCTTATGGTACAAAGATCGCTTATATCTTTGTAATAATTCCCAACCAAAACAAAATATTCTTTTGGAATTGCATACTTCTCCTTTAGGAGGACACTCAGGATTTTTAAAAACTTACCACAAGGTGAAGAAAGAATTTTTTTGGGATGGCCTTAAATCTGATATTCAAAAGTTTGTGGCGGAATTTTTGGTTTGCCAACAAAATAAAGTTGAGACAATTAAGACCGTGGGACTTCTACAACCTTTATCCATTCCAAGTCAACGTTGAGAGGAGATTTCAATGGATTTTATCACAATTTTACCTAAGTCCGAAGGAAAGAGTGCCATCATGGTGGTAGTTGATAGAATTACCAAGTATGCAAAATTTTGTGCATTATATAATCCATTTAAAGAAGGTACGGTTGCTACTACATTTATGGACAAAATTCAAAAGCTACATGGAAGCCCAAGGGTTATTGTGAGTGAAAGAGATCCCATTTTTACTGGAAATTTTTGGACGGAGTTATTTTCTTGTTTTGGTACTCAATTAGCTCATAGCTGATCCTATCATCCTCAATCTGATGGTCAAACTAAGATAGTAAATAAATTTTTGGAAGGATATCTTTGTTGTTTTGTATCTGATAAATAAGCACAATGGGTCAAGTGGTTACCTCTCACTGAATGGTGGTATAACACTTCCTTCCATACTGCAGCAAAGATGAACCCATTTATGGAACTTTATGGATATCATCCACCATCTATAACATCATCTTTAAGGGAAAATTCGAAGGTTCAAGCAGTGGAAGATCACATCGAGCATCAGCAAGAAGTTCTCCAACTCTTAAAGGATAACCGAAATTTGGCACAAAATCGAATGAAACAACAGGCAGATCAACATCACAGCGAGAGAAGTTTTGATGTAGGAGATTGGGTATTTTTATGACTACAACCATACAAACAAATGTCCCTCAAGCAAGCTAAGAAGGATAATAAATTACCACCAAAGTACTATGGTCCTTACAAGGTGTTGCAAAATATTGGTACTATGGAATACAAATTAGAGCTTCATGCTTCTTCGCGAGTGCATCCAGTTTTCCATGTTTCATGCTTAAAAAAGGTTATAGGTGAAAATATTCCAGTTCAAACAATATTGCCAAAACTTGATGAGGAAGGAAAAGTCATATTGGAACCTGAAGTGGTCACGGAAACAAGAACTTGACAGCTACGAAATCGATCAATTTCAGAGTATCTCATCAAGTGGAAGAACTTACCCACTGAATATTCTACATGGGAGGATGAGAAGTTTTTACAGAAGCACCCAGAGCTACTCAAGCATTGAGGACAACACTTTTTTGAAGGATATGGGCATGTTAGGTCCCTATATTACCAGTATAGTCCCTTATTGTTATTAGTGTAACCCCTTTATTGTTATTATTGTACCCTTGTAACCCCCATTTTGTTATTATTGTGCCCTTAAATTATTATTTTTAGGTTGGCTAGGATTACATTGTGGCCCACTAGGATTACATTATGGCCACATGGACTCCTATATATAGAAATGAGGTTTTGTAAATTGTATCATCCAAGAATTTTTCATTTATGTAATGTATTGGAGGCATCCCCCTCGAAGTGGCTCATTTCTAAGGCGTTGATATCTCTTTTCTTCTATTTTTGGAGTTGGTTACATGACATGTTACCTTACAAGTTACCCAAACATCCTTCAATGAGGATATTTTCCTTGGAGTATATCAGATAGATCTTAAACTCTGATTCCATAAATTTCATGGTAGGTAAAAAGAAAACTCAATTCAAACTAAAGAATCAGATAGGGCCATTCATCTTCAATCACAGGGATGCAGAGAAAGAAGCAGCAAAGGAGTTATTGGAATATAAATTTGAAGAAAGTTTTCATTGGAATTATGATCCACAACGTATCCTATGTAAGCTAAGGGTTAAATGCAAGTTAACACCCTTCATCCATGAAGCAAAACCAGAAATAGAAAAAATTTCAAATCAGATTGAGTGGAATGAAAACACCTTAATAGATGCAGTGAACAAAGGTAATACTGGACATACTTTAGAGACTGCAAATCAGACAGAAAATTCCACTAAAAGAATAAGGGAAGAAAGAACCTACGTAGAATAAACTACAACTACAACCAAGTTCAAGATTATATATAACAAAAGGCCCAAGTTAGATTCAACAGGTAAAGGAGAAGTAACAATTGACGTGGAAGAAACAGAGCTTTTAAATACCAATACATATTTTCCAGAGATAAATGTTGCTATTATGATTATCAATGATCCAACTACTAAAAATCAGAATGAATAACAAATGAACAATGAATATGCACAATTAATAGAAAGGCAACAAAGCATGTAAGCCTCTTCCTCACAAGCAGTTGAGAAAAAATATTTGGATATAAAAGAAAAATATAAGCAGACTAAAGTGAAGAATGAAGACATAAAAAATATTATTTATTCTCAATATCTCAAACAGTCTCCAAGTGTGCAAAAGAAGCCCCTTTCTACTTTTGATTATTCTAATCAAAATCTAAAAATGTTAATGTTACAACGCATAGTAAAATCTCCAAAGACAGCGGCAGATTATAAGAAAAATGATTTAGAAGTCGAGACAAATAAGATCCATGCTCTTAATCAAATTGAGTTCCGTAGACATACCTTTGAAATGTTATATTCTACTATCATAAATAAAGCCATGAGTGCTCAAAAGCTCCAAAACATCATCTCCAACATGCAATATCAGATGAAGTTGGACAAAGCCTCATTTTCTGCCAAGGATCTAAGGATAAAAGCCTTAGAAGAACTAGATTTTCATGTAGGATATGACCCTTCTAATATCAAAGCAGCATAATTATTAGTGAAGAAAAAAAATGAAGATATAGCAGCTTTGAGTAAACAACTCAAACTTCCTGAAAGTGAACATCCTCAAACAAAATAAATCATACAGGAACAGAATGAGAAAGATGTGATGATGAGTTTAATTCTTCAATTGACATCCCGGGTTAAGGAGATGGAGATTCATATGGACAAAATTAACCAGGAGAAGTAAACAGTGAAAATACCAAAGGTTCCTACAATTATTCCAGTAATCACTATAGTAGTACCTTCAACTTTAGCTAAAAATTTGGCACCCAAAGAACCACTGGCTATTGCAGTGCTAGTAACTTCTTACATACCCTCAGCTACTAAATAATATACAACAACAGTACAACCTATAGATGAGGCCAAGAAAATAGTGAAAGTAATGCAGGAAATGTCTTTAAAGACAAATGAAATTAACAGGCTGAAAAAGATGGTAGAAAATCTTGAGAAGTCAAATAAATTAGCTCAAATAAATGCAAAGACACATGAACAAAATGCCATCAAACTAAATGTAGAGTTAAAAAAATTATAGAAGGAATTGACATTAAAAGAGAAAATATCATACATCAAAAATCACCTTCAGAACAATGTCATTGAATCCATCCATGGTGTATGGCCTTCAATTCAGGTAATTTTTGAACAGAGAGAGTTATTACTAAAATCACAAGAAGAAATTAAAAAGACTCAATGTGAGTTGGTTGAAAAACTAGAGCAAGCTGTAAGGCGGATCACCTTCCTTAACAGAAAAAGCAGACAGGAGTTAGAAGAACTCAAAATTATTGATAGGACTGAAACTATCCTAGAAATTAGGAAAGTTACTACAAAGAAAAATTTGATGAGGAAACTTGAAGAAAAATGTGAGAGTATGAATACTTCCATAACTAGATTTATGATTAAGTTTACAAATTTGAGGCTAAAAGGACTACTTGATATTATGCTAACTAATGGTAAACTAATGCCTTAGAATGACTATGATAAGAAAATTAGAGAGTTTGCAAAAGAACAGGTAAATAAACCACAAGGTCAAGGCATCCCAACTGGAAAAGTGTTACTCAAGAGTTTTGAATACTTATTCTATTTGTGACATGAGATAAAACACTTGTTTGTCATCAAGCCAACCTTTTCTAGATATACTCAAGCTGATGAAAACTTTAGGAAGTTAAAGAAAATAAAAATTCCTAAAGATGAGGATTGGCAAGCACTCACAGATTTATTATGAAGGATAAAAGACAGACAAATGAAAGAAGGAAGAAAATTGTTTTTTGATTTACAATCAAAACAGATTTTTATAGCAGTAAACAATTTTTTATTATGGTTAAAGAGTATCAAAGTTTAAAGAGAATCAATGGAGAAAGAGTATCACACAAGTCAGATCAGATTCTGAAAAATATCTAAGAGCCAGCAAGGAGGAAACCAAGGTAGCTAGCTACATTTTATCCTCAAAACAGTTTCTATTTCTTTTGGATAAATAGGACAACTTGCTGATTTGTTAAGAAGTTGTCTCTATTATTGTTGTAAAGATATTTTATTTTCCTAACATAATTTGTAGAAGTTTTCTAGGATATTTTGTAAAAGAACTATGTATAAATACTTCATCTTTAGAAGTCTTTTGTGTGAAATAAAATTGTTGGAGATTGTTATAGTCATTTTTGTTGGATTTCAAAGCTTTTGTGTGTCAAATTTTGAGTTACAAGGCTGGATCAAACCAATTGGCATCATACTTCAGGATTCCTGTAATGAGCTATTTGGAGTGAAGTATTTCCTTACTTATCATTGTTACATTTCTTTGTTACATGCATCCATCTATGTTTTTCTAAATCTGGATGAATAACTACGAGCATTACTACAAGATTTGTTAAAAGCACCATGTTTTTAACTAGTTATCATTTATATATTTTCCTTTGATTTCCAGTGTAAGGAACCGTTAATTTTTCCCTCTCTCATTTTACCTCTTCCTAATACTTCCTTTTTCGGATCAAAGGATCCTTAAGTGCCCTTTATCTCGATCATACCACCTCATAAAAACTACTTTCCAAGATCTTCAAGGGTTATCTATATTTTCCTGAAAACATTTGACCTTTTGGCCTTGATCCCAGCCCTGTTTGCTTTATTTTGACTCCTTTTCTGAATGGACAAATAGATTTCCCACTATCCTTCCTTTCAAGTGATTTTTTCCACCAAATCTACCAAAACCAAACCAAAGCTGCACATTCATAACTACCCTAATATTTACAAATTGAAACAAAGTTAAATTTTAAAGAGAGAGCCCTCTTTGAACAATGGGAAGGCCAGATCCTAGAGTTTGAGGTTGTTTTGTGGTTACCTCTAGTATTCTTTCACTAAAAACCAAAATCTCAGAACTTCAGAATTACTAGAGTGATAATAGCATATATATTACAAATCAAAAATATCATCTGCCTAAGATTTATTTAAAATTGAGGATCACATATGTACGTTGGTCATAAATACTACTATTCATTTGCAAATTCTAGATACATGCTAATAGGGTAATAAAATCAACCTCCTTGCTGAGACCCCTTTCACCATTTATCTTAGTTTTTTTTTTAAATACTTTTAAATATTTAACCCTCTTACTAAGGTGAAAAATAATGGTACCTATAATGAGTCACACACCAATACAAAATAATTCCATCATATGGAATCAATATTCACTTTTTCATATGAATATTATGCATATAATCCATGACCTTAGTTCAACATTGAAGTGCAAACTATTACATTGAAATCTAGTTGTTTCTATGAATTTTATAGCTAAAGAAATGAGAAAAATAGTTATTCTTGACCATTTTTTCGATGAAATATTGTTTTTTTGACCTCAAATACTCTTGGAATATCATGTATAATCATTGATGTCCACATTTTCTTCTTTTGAAAACTTATTTTTCACCAAAAACCCATCTTCTTGTTAGTCTTTCACTTGTGATTTTTGAGTCAATGGTTTTCCTCTAGCAGAGAAGACACATGTCATAAAGGGTAGCAGGAAACTATATACCCTATCGTAAGGGTTTGTGCAAAACATGAGAGGTGAATTCAATAGGGAAAACTACAACATTAATAAGGTGCAACCATAAGTTATATAGACAAATTACAACCCTTCCTTTTCTATCCCAATAATATATGTGATGGATGTATTTATTTGATTAAAATGTAAATAAGGTATGCATATTGTGAGTTCATTTAAAAATAAATCTAAAAATTTAAAAGGAATAAAATTTGTGGTTTGATGTGGCTCAATAATGCTAGTTTTTTATTTCTAAGCCACACAAAAGTTCTTATTATTAATGGCCCATCCCTAACAACAGTAAACAATACAGACCTACTACATCGATGGTAAGTAGAGCCACTATTTTGGAATTATATATAACTAATACAAAATTGAGAGTATCTATTCAGGATAACCAAGGAGTAAAAGTTGAAACTCTTTAAAAAATTCAATAAATCCAGAATTTTTAAAAATGTTTACAAAACTAAAACGATCAATTAGAGTGTATAGGAATATTTTCGTAAATTATGCCCTATATACTTTAAATATGTATAACATATGTTAACTTTAAAGTAATCCACATGTCATTCACTGATGCTTTTTTTCAGTAGAATATGAGACATAGTAACATCAAGGTTGGTTTATATATTGCATCAATAATCTAATGCCTTAATATTTTCTTTGTTTTCTCAACAATAGTAGAGAGAAGCACCACCTTTTTCATATGTGAATGAATATAAGAACCAAGAGTAGGAAGATGGAAACTGATTCTCATTATGTGGGTATCAAACATCCATAGGGTTTATTTCCATATATGATAAAGTATTTTGATTTTCTAGTATACTCTAGCACTCACTAAAGCTAAGTTATTAGAATATATTTAGCTTGACATGTGAGATTGATAGGCTATAGTTATAATTATATATGAGTATAATTCTATACAAGTATCTCTTCCACAACCAGCCTTATTTATTTATTTAAACAGGGGGCAGAAGAAAATAGTTAATGGGATTATGATGTTTCCTCATTAATACCACGAAAATATGATCATGATGATGAGTTTGAGTAAATTCAAAGGATTCAACTTCTTGAAAATGAAAGAATTCTCTTGGAACATAACAAACGTTCATTCATCAAACCTTATATGGATGTGACACTACAAGAAAATTGCTAAATTTTTTTTTCCAGAAGCTCCTTTTGGTAATTTCTAAAAGAACATTAATGTCATAGGTTGCAAGTTAATGTGATAGACAAGCTATAATAGTCAAGATATAGGAAATAAAATCTATGGATTTGTAAATCGAAAAGAGTGGGTAACTAACCATTATAGATATATAGGAATTTTTATTTCATTGAAATCTATAGACATTGGCTTGAGTCTCTTACTAATACAAGTATGTTATTAATTATTCATATTACAAACTTCCAAAGAGGTATGTAAGGCATGAGTGATGATTTTGATTCTCATATATTATTTGTTGATAATTTCTCACTTGGACTCTGAAATATAATATAAATTAGTCATTCTAATTAAGCATAATATACCCAATTAGAATGAACGAGAGATAATTGATAAATATGATTGTAATAGTGGACATACATCTTAATAACGAAAACTAAGCAAAGAAAAAGCTTTTGAGTTGAAAAAAAAGACTCCAAAGGAACATAGGAATGTGTGTTTGATCTCCAAAATAGAGTGTTTATCTAGAAAAAAAAAAAGATGACCATTACGATGCATAAGTATTTGAGACATATTGTATAAACCTGGAAAGAGTATTCAATTATACTCCAAACAATTGTAGGGGATATCTTTATAGAAAAATTCACATCCCAAATCATTTAATTATAGAAAAATAAATGACCAATTACTTAATCAATGAGTGACATCAATTCCCATAATTTCTTCACACAATAAATGACACATGGCATAATATAAGATTATTTTATTATAACTTGACAAGTGGGGACCTAGCACCATTCTCCAGACTACCTAGATGATACAATCCATAACAAAAATAGTCTTGTTGTGGATGACCTAATATTAGGTCAACATTTTCTCAATTCTGACTGTGAAACCAAATAGAGGAATCTTCGTCAAAGAAAAATAAATGCAAGTGGGTGCATGGTATTTAACACTCAAACAATTATGAAGCTCACAACAACAAGAAGTTAATAGGGTAAGGACTACAATGTGTGACCATAGCTCTAGTTTGTAAAATAGAAACCTACTAAAATTATAAACTTTGGTTTTGTACAAACGTAATAGGTGTCAGAACTATATGCGCAGCATGAAATGTGTCAATATTTCATTGGCATAATACATTGAAATGAATTCCATGAAATCCAATAAAGTAATTGTAGCAATGGAAAGAAAACCTAATTACTATTGTACAAAGGAAATCCAAGTTACTTTTTCAAAAAGGAAATACTATTCTACTTTGCATGAATCTAAATGTTAATCTTATTTTCAAAAATGTAAACATTAACCTATTTACAGAGTGTGAATGGTACATCAAAAGGAAGCCTAATCTATCCTATATAAATAACAATGTTGGAAATGGAAACCATAGCTTAGAATATATTAAATAAAAAGAAATAATTCTTAAATAAATGCATTCAATATATACCTTTTTCAAAAAAATTCATAAGGTTCTTCATGAAGTAATCATGAAAATCATTATTATTCTCTTCAAGTTGTGAATTTTTCCACTAACCATAACTAGAGAGATGAATTGAAATGAATTAGAGGAAAGGATTAAGAGGAATTTTGGTAATTGCCTATATGTAATTATTCAAGTATAAGGGACAAAAAACAAGCTTTTGGATCAAATATGGTCAAGTTTACACGTGGTACAAGAGTGCTACAATAGGTTCTATAAGAGGCCCCATTTTTCTACATGAGCGAGATAAATTATGAAATTGCCCAGTAATTCAAATGAAAAAGAGATGGTAAAATGTATTTTTATTAATTAAGATGTCTTGGGACTTAAATACAACTATAATCACTCCAAAATACCCCTATTAAAATGTGCTAAAAAAATAAGATAAAATTACTATTCTAAAAACTAGAAATTCAAGAACTAGTGAGCTAGTTAGCCTACTAATGCATAACCTAATAAAGTGAAAATGATATGGAGTAAATTTTGTTATTAGCCTGAATTTTTTTATGGAGAAATAAAAGTTGAATAAAATAAAATTAATCTCATTAACTCGTTCTAAAAAATATTAGAAAATTAATACTATTTTGCTACAAGAAGTTTCGAGAAATTCTAGATTTCTGAACTAGTAAACCAATCCATGTAGCTCACTGATGGAAATGAAATTTCAAAGGTGTTATAAGGATGCATAATTATTGTGAATATGTATATAAAATGGTAAAAAACTCACTTCAACCATTTAATCAATGTAACCTACAATAATATAGGCATGAATGCTCAATGCAGAATAAGAGAATTCAATGGAAAAACAATTGAAACAAAATAAAAAAAAAATTGTACAAGGGTGCTTTGAGGCTACTAGGATGGCCAAGACTATAGAAAATTAGAGTCATATGGAGTAAATCAACCTTCAGAAGCTAAAAATGGCACCAAAATTCATTTCTTAATCAATCCAAGTACATCTCTACTAGAAATGAAAGTGGAGTTGTTAAATAACGAGTTTTCTACACAAAAAAACTAAGAAATACATGCACCTAGATGAAAGTACTTATACAAAGTGATGATAAAACATTTTCTTTGAAAGGAGGAAAATTTCCCATCCAAAATACCTCAAAAAGTGAATCTAGTTCCAAACACCTAGAATCTTTATTAAATTACGAAGATCACATTCGTATATTTTCTTAATAAATGAATCTCTTGAATTTTTCAATCATATTATGATACTTTGTTTATTTATTATCCAATATTGGTCCATCATTTAGTAGGGAGAAATTCCCTATATTATCTCATTAATAATTTACTCAATATCCTCTCAATATTATGCAAAAATAAATAATATTAGGCACATGATATGAAATTTTCCTTAAAGATTCATAACAACATATTAAAGAAAAAAAATAATTATTAGGTGTATAAGGAGAGATTTAATATAGCCTTAATTTCCTAGGAAAGATTATATGGGCCTTAATTTGTGTCTAATTTGGAGGCCCGTCATACCCCCTACTGAATTTTTTTCTCATCCTCGAGAAACCTATCAGAATTATTTCCTTCTTGTTATTTTTTCAGGAAATTCCCTTATTTAGCTCAATGGAATATGATTTGGATGGTTTCTTGCATTGGGTGGCTTCCATGGAAAAAATTGCAATGGTGAATATTTGTACCTCCTTTTCTTGTATCTTCTCCATTAGCCCATTGTTTACTAGATGTAGTTTCTATTTTATGAAAAACTCCATTAGCCTTAAATAGTTCAATTCGTTCCTCATTTTGTGCGCTTTTTCCTCCAGGAGAGCCACATCATCTACTTCCTTGGATTTTCTAGTTTTCATCCACTAGGGATTTATGCCTCATCTTGTAATAAATTTGTAATATGATCTAATATAAACTTTTGGAGTGGAATGCTTGAGTCCTTATGGGCCTTTTCCCTCTCCTTTAGTTGTTCTTGTCTCTTCTTCTAGCATGTTTTCTTAATCCTGTAGCAATTAATTTTTCACTTGTATCATCTATGTCTACACCCTTTCATTTCCTTTGAGTATTCAGTTGCTCTCTAAGGCTCCAGTGGTTTTTCTACACAAAAAAATTCTTCCTCCAACACTCTGATAGCTTGCTGTAAAAATTTTTTCCTTCGTGTAGCAACATTGTTCTTCACATAGAATTTATGTTCTTCCTATAGAACTTCATTTTTGGTATTGTAGAAGTTATGTGTCTTCCTATAGCACAAAACCTGAATAATGTAGCAACTAATATTTGGATCCCGAGAGGTGGTGGGTCCACTTTTTATTTTTTTATTTTATTTATTTTATCTTATATTTTTTCATTGCATGAAAAATAAACTGAGAGTTCTTTGATTTAAATAATTGGGCCCCCAACTACTTTTGGAACTCCATGATAAAATCCCACTTTATTAATTATTTTTTCACTTTTTTCTCATTTATATCCCATGTGTGTGGCCGTACTTCAGAGAAAATTTAACTGAATTTCTAGATAAGACTAAGGCTTCCTGTTATTAAGTTTAGCATTAAAATTCGTTTCCTTCTCAAACTTTTAAGTTTTTCAACAACTAGAATATCTATGAAGTGCAAGGTTAGAGAGTTTCATACATATTCCTTGCCATGAGTGTTTTTTTGTGTTGGATGTTGTTTTATTCATGGAGGTTTCCTTTGATGATCCTAAAGCTACACGTGATAATCTACTGGAGGCGCTCTAGGTTTTCTTGTTGTTTTTGTTTATTTACTACTGAGATTCCCTTGATGTGAGTGTTGTAAATGATCATATGTAGTTTCTAAATAGAGATCAGGTTGTTGTGCATTTATTCTTCAATTTCCTGAGAAAGATATGTATTTTCTTATGTTCTATAGCTGACTCATGCTTGACGATGGTGGTATGTCCTTCATGCATATGCTCTTCAGATCAGATGTTGTTATTTATTAAGTGATCAAGAATCTTGTAGCAGTTAAAAAAGGCTCCTTTATCTTCTCTAAATCAAGGAAATGTATCTCCAATTTCTTTGATGATTAGTTCTTCATTATGGTTCTCTCAATTGTGGACTTGTAAGGTAATTTCAGATTGCTACATGGATGTATTTCTTCATGTAGAAGTTGTTAGTTTTAAATTTTTATATGCTACATCAATTAATTTAGCCGAGTTCCAAACATCACTTAGAAATATTTCCAATTAAAATTAGTCTTTCTATCCATAAAAAATAATTGAAGTTAAAAAAATAAAAGTAATGACAAAGGAGACAATAAAAACATCAACAAGAGATACCGGATTTAGTCATAGACAAGGGAAAAACCCACTACAGGGAAAACACTTAGAAAATAATATTCTATTATATTGTCATAAAATTTTCAATACAAAGTACAATGAGACCAACAAAATATGTACAATAATATAGCCAACAACTATGAACCCATGCACATAGGTCAAATATATAAGGGACTACTTGATTCAGCTTTCAAGCAACTTCAAGAACTCTCAGATGATAGTCAAAAGCAATGAAACCCAAAGCCAATACCATAAGACTCTATGTCTGTAGCTTTATGATCTGAGCCACTACCTTTTCTATAGCTATCCCATGGCTAGTCTAGATGTGCTAGTCTTAAGCTCCCGACTCAGCCAGAAACCATAATTTAAGAGTGATCTTTGGACCTGTGATTTCATACGTCCATACAATATCTTTCTTCGTCAATGTATCAAATCCAATCTGATATAAGAAAATATTGTGATGTCCAAATGAGCTTCTAGATCACCTGTATTTATATCCTTCAAAGGGGTGCCAATTATGTCGATTTGATGTTGAGGCCGACCTGTCCATATGAGTGAAGCCGACCTGATTCAATAACCATGAGTGGGTGAAAAATCAAGAATCAACCTCTTCTTATCTGAATAAGGTGATAGTTAATTCAAATTTTTTTCTCTCAAAAAGAGGAACTCAATTCCATAATCATATCCATTGAGTGACTTGTTCAAAGTGTGATTTGACTACAATTGCATAATTTTAATGCTCCCTATCAACTAGGGAGAATTCCACCTGTAAAATATTTCAATCGATCAATGTGTCATCCTATCATGTGTACCAATATTATAGACCCTATATTATAAAACGTTCTCGAATATAAAGAAGAAGAATTATTGGGAGAAAAAACTACCACCCTTCAACCAACGAGCTACAACCTAGAACATTTGTCACTTGGCTAATACTTAGACATATCGTTAGGATACTATTTGAAAATATCATCAAGAAACTACCTATAAATGTCATCGGGATATTACCTCGAAATGTAATCAAGATACTAATTGAAAATGTCACATAGGGGAGTTAAAAGTATACCTATATTAGGAAATAGGTGATGTAGGGGAGCTACTAATCAACCCATCCTTCCTGCTAAGTTTCCTAACAATAACCGATAAGAGTCATGTGGTAGAGGACCTACATCATAATCTACCTTGGAAAATATACCTGAATTACCAAGAGGTAAGAATTGCATGCCTCCAATCCTCCACAACCATTGGCCAAACAGAGAGGGATAAGCCATACAAGCCCAATCTTGTGTGTATGATTCCAACTAGGGTATACTTTGCAAATACCATGATAGGGTGAGCTACTAATCCAACCCTATAGGTAACATATAGGAGAAAAATATTTACTGTCTATACTTCCATCAACCCCAGGAGCCCTCTATCTCAATTCGTCAACCTAGGAGCTCAAACAGGGGGGAAGAGTATCTCTCAGTGTGCCCGATCATTGGTGCCCCTTATTAGGATGGGTCATATCCATCCATCCAAGCTGATCTCTAAAGGAAAATAGCTTCCCTTTCGAAAATACCCTGGGGATAATATCTGAAATATTCTCATCCACCAATATCTGATGGAGACGAATGACTCCTCTCTATACTATATCACAAATGAAGTGATATTCGAACTCTATGTGCTTGGACTTGTCATGAAATACGAGATTTTCTACCAGGAAAATCCCACTCTTGTTGTCACAATATATCATTTTATTATCTAGAACCTACTCAAATATCTCTCCAAAGATCTTCCTCAACCAAACATCTTCATAATTAGCCATGCTAGCATCCATATACTCTTCCTCTATGGCACTTAATGCTACAAAATTTTTCTTCTGACTCATCCAGGATATTATGGAAGAACTAATACTAAAATAACATCCATAGGTACTCTTCATGTTGATACCATTTACTTCCCAATGATCATTGGTATATCCATGAAGGTAGACATCGCGAACCGAGTGTCTCATACCAAGTGCAATTGTCCCCTGCAAATATCTCAATGTGTTTATTTAATCAATTTAATGTTCTTAAATTGCTGACATAAATTATCGACTACAGTTGGTAAAATTTTGAAGTGCAAGTTCACTATATATTATAGAAGGTCAAAGTTATTAGTGTGATGGTTATATTCATAGAGATTGCTTCTAAGGATGTTTTTATTCCTATGTACTTAATGAAATTGATGGGTTAAATTACTACTAAATTATATAAAACAAAAAATCATTTTTTTAAAGACTAGTTAAATTCTATTGATCAACTATGTTTTAACAACTAAAACAAATATGAAGAAGCCTCAACTAATTTATGTGTCAGTATCGAAGAATTTTAGCAATATAACGTAAGAAAATGAAATAAAATTCTAGAAAGAAAAGTAATGTTGATGTTTCTATGTTTTTAGAAATGAAATGGTATGTAAATGAAACTGAGAGAATAAATGAATAGGTCACTCTTATTCTTGACATAAATCACTATAAAACTAGAAAGAATTCACACTCTTGTACGAAAAAATAAATCACTAAATCAATATTTCTTGAAAAACTCACTAAAACTAGAAATGAAATATTTCAATGTTCTCGGAATAAATCACACATGAAAAACTAAGCTAAAACAAACCACTATTTCATAGAATGAAAAATAATATTACTTCTGCCTTAAATCAAATCAAATAGGAAAATGAACCTATGTCAAATTACAAAGGGAAACCATCTGAGAATCTACTGTAATTAGAAAAATGAAATTCTAGAAATCACTAGAATGTTTCACACAGTGAAAGAATAAACTAAATCTACATAAAAAATAAAAACAAAGCCTTGAATTTTTTTTTAAATGCAAAACAATAACGAAATTATAACCTTCTCTGTTTGTAGGGGCCCTCGAAAAATATGTGGTTCCAACGACTTAGTCCAACGCTAGCTAGGCATTGAACCTTCATAATACTTCTTCAATTAAAAAGGAATAAAACATAGTTTCAAGAATTTCATAGTCACATCATAATTTGTAACTGTCAATACATTTGTTTTCCATGTATCTATAAAATCCTGTTTCATTAACTGTTTCAAGGATTTTACGCCTATTTCAAATAAAAAATTTCTATTTTAAGCTTGTAATAGATAATAGAATTGTGTTGCTTCAATTATTTCTATTTGTAAAATAAAATCGTGAAGGGTGATAGCTTTGGACTATCGCTCGCTTTTCTAGCACATGTTTGACTACTCCTTTGACTACACAACTAGGTTATTTCTTGCATGATTTTAATCAGATAGATAGGAGAAAATCCATGAGAGGATCATTCTCCATCTGTCCACATACTTTGTTTCTTATTTGGCACCTTGAAACCCAATTAGCCATGGAGATGGCTAAAAAAATATGGACGAGCTACAGAATCATGTCAATTTTCTAGCTAATACAAAGTTTAATCTAATAATAAGGAACATTACTGAATATGAGAGATGGGTCATTAAAATACTTTACCATGTCAAAAAATTTGAATTTAATACTTGCTTGGGCTGATGATGATAATAAAAAGGAGGAAATATAGAAGAAAGGAAGTGTCAAAATGAGGCAATCATGCGGCTCTACATTCCCCCATGTTGAGTTCTTTGCATGTCCTCATAAAAAAATAAAAAATTGATGGTACTTTTTCATGCTACTCCATTTTCCCTAAACCTTGTTCTAGAACATCCAAATTTAACATCTTTACCTTCTTTCTTGTCAAAACCATCCTTGGCTTCCTCATCAAGGTCTTGTATTTCATATTTCTGACTCGTTCTTTAAGTTTCTTATTCTTTTTCTTCAATTCCTTAATTTTATTGTACCGTAATCCCAAATGCAAAACAAATATTGTATTTCTTAGTTTTCTCAAATTTTTTATGCAATTTTAAGGCTTCATGCTCCTATTTTATATGCACGTTTAGTATCTCTAGTTTAAATATCTCCTCTCTTAAAGTGTTCACAACTAGAGGTTCTTGTGGACTATTATGATGACCTTCTTCCCTCTGATCTAAGACTGATGTTTTTCATGTGTCTCTTCTATCCAAATATTCAATGTATTCATAGTTTTTTTGTTGTACGGAATCAATTTTTGGGGTCCTTCAGTTGGGATGATAACTAGGTGAAATAAAAATGGGTGATGGAACTTTGGGTTCCTCTTCTGAATCAACATATTTTATATCTTTCGGAGATGGTTGTTTTATTGCTTGGTAGAACCTAGAACTTCCTCTAACTACTGGGGGGACGATTTTGAATTTTTCCCTTTTCTTCCCTATCTTCAACTCCTCTGTTTTCTTGGATGTATTATTTTCTTTTGTGTTGTCTTCCCTCTTCTTAACACTTTTCTTCTTAAGTTTTCCTAAAATCTCTGCAATGGTAGCCTCATTTTCTAACTGCTTTTTTGCAGTTTGTTGTTAATTTTCAATGGGGATTTCAATTTTTATTTTTATCTGACTTTTTTCTTTGTTATTGTTGGGTTGTTCTTGGTCTCCCCATTTTAAATGATTCTGAATTAGGAAATTTTACCAGGAATCCCCTAAAATCTCAACGTGAAACTCGATGAGAATTTTAATAAAACAATGGTGATACATGGTTCTCTCTATAAATTGGATTCTCCTTTAAATTTCTTGACATTTTTCATAAGCCATTAAACAAGAATTATGGGAGATTTAACTCATTTCCTTCATGAAAATTCATCAACAATCGAACATGATAAAATAACATGCACCGAAATATCCCTTCATAAGTCACATTTTATTTATTTATTAATATAAAATTCCTCCATTTACCGTTAAGTGTTATGCTTGGTATTCCATTTTTCAAGATGGTGGTATCTATACCTGGATTTTTCAGAAATATTTTCAATTCTTCACCTTCAATTCCTATGGTTTTTAACCACCTTTCTCCATTTTTTGCAACCTAGTGGCTTTATTAATGAAAAGCTATGTTACTGCACATTTGAAATCTCCAATTTCGACCTTCTTTACATTGAAATACCTAGAAAATGACTTAGCTACCTCCTTATTAAAACCTTTTAATTTCTCCATGAAACTAAGACACTATGCTTTCTATAACACCTCCTTCACCAGTGCGTAGCCTTCCATGAAATTCCTCCCTTTAGGTTCTTTCCTCAGTATGACTCCCATGGATTTAGATGTTTTGCCTCAACACTGCCTCTTAACAGGGTATGAGTGGAGGTTTTGGTTTATGGTGCGAATGAGGGTTTTGGAATTAATGAGAGCATGAGTGAGTTTGAGAAGAACTGACCATTAGAGTATGAGTTAGGTGATTTAAACAACGAAATCGGGATTTGATGTAGGATCATATATGTAATGCTGTGCAGTCAATGGTGAAGATTTTATATTTGATTTGATTTGACATGATCAACTATTAGAAATGTTTTTTTTCAATTGCTGGTATATAATGCCCATATAGTTCATATACTAATGTTTAAATCCTTATTATAAAATTAATTTTTTGTATTCGTGTACCTTTGAATTATTGTTGCAAAACATCGCTTGTTTCTTTTTCCATTGTCTTCAGGTCCTCCATGAATTTTTCAATTGCATCAATAAAAAAGGATCTTGTCAAACATTAGCTGCATAAATGTATCAAAGCTGTCGAATCCAAGTAGTTCTATAGTTGTATTTATTCTAGAAAAATAATTGAACGGAAAGAAAATGGGATTTTTGGAATGGGAATAAAGAAAATTTAAGGTGCCAAAATTTTTGGTTTTCATCTGAAATTTTCTATATAAACATGCCAACAATTGTTTCTTTCATGCTTATACATTTATTTTATTTTATTCATATATATATATATATATATTTATATATTAATTTTTTTTCCTTCTTTTTTATTATTATTATTATTATTATTATTATTATTTAGAGTAATAAAATAAAAGAAGGATTTTAAGCTCTTGAAGAAGAAGAAATCTTCTTAACCCAATTTACATTAAATTGTCTTGAAATTTTTTAACAAATTCCTCCTTTGCAAATGACTTGTGATAGATTATGAGTTGATGTCCATTTACAAGGAGAAGAATTTCATTTATGCCGCCTTTATTAAATCATTTATGCCTCCTTTATTAAGCCTTTATACGCTTAATCAATTTCAAACATTTTAATCATTTAGTAACATAACTCATCACATTTAAAATAAGTTAATTTTTTTCCTTATCTAATTCAACTATCATATTAATTATTTCATTTTTATCATAAATTAAATTTTTTTTCCTTTTAATCAATCTCCATATAAAAAAAAATTAATTACCAACATTCCTCTTTTAATTAAGAAAATACAATAATTTAAATATATTAAAAACATTGTCTGTAGAATCTATAAATATTATATACGCAAATTTACATTTAATATAGACACTAACATCACACTTATATATAAATCATAAAACCTAATTACAAACATTCATCTTTTAATTAAGAAAACACCATAATTTCAACATATTACAAACATTGTCTTTAGAATTTATAAATATTATATATTGATATTTACATTTAATATACACATTAACATAACACTTCTATATACATCACAAAACCTAATTTTTCAAACGTTTAGAAATAAGTTTGAAGTTTTCTTTTATTAAAATAATTATAATTTAAATATATTTATAAACAATATCATTATAATTTATGAATATTATAAAGAATATATTATTTAAATAAACACATTAACACATTTTTTAAAATTATAAAACCTTACCTTACAAAAACAAATTAGCAATAAATTTGAATTTATTAATAATAAATGAAAATATGATTGAGACTTGTCACTTAGTTTATTCCTTTTCCTTATCATATTTATTCCTCATGTCTCAGATCTTTCTTTCTCACATTTTTATCTTGATAATGAACTTCAGTAGATGGTTCAAAATGTCGGTATAACTAGTCAGTTTATGTGATGGATATAGAAAATACACTACAACATCATAAAATGAATTACATATTACCAAGAATCTAAGGATACATAAATTTCTTCTAACACACCATCACGTTCGATTATAGATCTATTTGCTAGTTATAACAATGCTGGTGTATATTAGAGATTAGGGAGTTTTAACTAATCCATAGTTTGTTTACTCATGATTTTTATAGCTACTCCTAAATCAATCAATGTGTTTGATATCTAAATACCATTGATGTGTGTTTTCACAATGGGACTTCCTGGATCTAAATATTTTTGAAATTTTGTTTTTCCCATCATGATATCCACATTTTTTCAAAATAACTGAATTATTTCGACTTCTTTTACTTTTCTTACTGGATTTTTAATACTTAACTCCATAATTGTTTTTGAAAGAATTGGAATTTATTTCATATCTTGTAGTAAACTAATTTTTAGGAAAACCTTCTTCAACTCATCTAACATATCACAATAAGGCATTATGAGCTATTTTTATAGCGCTTTATCAATTTGTAATCTTTCACAAAAAGGTGGTTCTGAGACAAATAGTGAAGGTTGTTCCATAATGGGATTTGAGTTTTTTGGAGTATTATGTGAAGGAATGGCTTGTTTTTGGACATTTTCTGCTTTTATGAAGAGATGTCTCTTCTTCAGAATAACTATTTTTCTTTTGAGGATTTTCATTTTGATGAAGCGATATCTCTTCCTCGGAATGATCATGCTTTTCTTTTTCCTAAATAACAGTAGATGGTGACATGGTGACATCTTTGCTAATATTATACCAGATCTAAGTTTAGCATTGTTAAGATCATTGGAGTTGTCATGTAAGTCTAGAAATTTTTTCCCTCCATGCTGTAAACAGGTTGTGAATTTTTATTATTTGGGTTTGGAAGTGGTTGAGCAGGAAATTTATTTGGTCGATGTGGAAATGGTAATGAAATTTGTGGATTTTTATTTTTAAATTGAGTTTGAGGTAGTTGACTAGATTGAGGAAAATGTTGTGGTGAAAAGTTTCGATAAGGTTGTCGATATTGGTGATATTGAGAATATCTACCAAAATAATTTTTCCATCCTTGTCTCCGAGTTTTGGATTGGGACAAAGGCTGCCATGGCATTGGTGTAGTTCAGTTATTCCGTGGGGTTTGAGTATACATTTTAGTTTTCAAACCTTGAGTTTTTTAATCCTTGCCATGCTCTTATAGAAACAAAACAAACAGGATCCATTTGATTTGGAACCACATCCCCTTGGTAGAAAAAATTAAGAATTGAGAACGATTTTTTATATCATGATTTTCTCTTCATATAGCACAAGTTTCTACAATGTTTAAATCAATATGGCATTCTCTCAAAGCATGCTTCTTTCTTCACTTAGGAAAAAAGATAGATAACACACCACTTTCAACACCTTGCTTGTTTTGTAATTTCAAGGTGTCTATTTGTTCACTAAGACTCCCTAAAATGTATGTTTTAAATTCATCAAGAAAATTTCCTATTTCAGCCCTACTTACTATTCCAGTCAAATATTTATTAATACTACATATAATCGGGTCTCTTTGATTTTTTCCAATGCTTGACTTACCTCTTGAAAGATGTATGCATAATTCAGAAATTTCAAGTAATGATAACAAATAAATATCTCATTTTCCCATCATGTTCAGGATATCTATCCCTTAATCTATAATGGATTTTAGTAGGAGGTATTTCAAAGCATCTTGATGCAAATTTTCCATTTCATCCATTTTAAAATTATAACTGAATCTTCCAATTAAATCCTCAAGATTTTCATTTTCTCTCTACATAATTTTAAATACTTCATGCTTCTATTTATGAGGCATGCAATAATCCTTGTATTTTAATAATAATACTTCTTTAATTTTCTCCCATGTTCTAATATAGTATGTTTTTAAACCCGTGAACCATTTGAATGTTGGATCCTTAAGATTTGCCGAAACAACTTCAACTTTTGAGAATCGAGTAAGTAGTCATATCATCTACATAAAACTTCAAATTAAAAAAGAGATATTTGAAGATCCTCATTTCTCAATCCATGGAATTTAGGAAGGATAGAGGGTGAGATACTTTTCAATATGGCTGTAATATCTTCATCAAGGATAGGAAATACAACAGGGTCTAGTTCTACTTTGTCTTCTCCTCCCCTTCCCCTTCTTCTACCTCCACCTCTTCCTCTACCTCCACCTACACCTACAATCCTAGGTACACCTCCTCTAATTATTAAATGTTCATCATTCAAATTTTGTACTTCCACTTCTCCTTCCCCAGCCATTGTTTAATCCTCGAATGTAATTTATGGTTCCAAAATTAGATTTTTTTTTCTTCTCATTCTTCTCATTCCTCTATCAATGGTATATTATGATAAATTTATTCTTCCTCATGTTCATTAGGGATCTATAGTTCTTGAGCTGAAATTTGTTTCCCACTTGTAGTTAGGAAGATTAATACTTATGTTGTGGATGTAATATCTTGTTCTGCCACAACTACTTTGGTTGATGAAGATGGTGAATTTCTAGGTTGAATTTCAGATCTTAATATCCCAGAAAGTCTAGGTCTTCCTACAAAGGATGGTATATGTGTTTTGGTGGATGGTGTGGCACTAGGCGGTCTAGATGGGGTCGGTGGTGTTGTTGGAATTAAGCTTCTACCTCTAGCTACAACTCTACCCCTAGAATCTCTTTCTCTATGCATATCGTATTTCTATTTTTATTATAGGTATGCTGTGTTTTTTTTTAGAAAGGAAAAAGGCTCCTATTTGCACTTCTGCGGAAATGACCAAAAATTTTTTAGTCAATTTAATGTTCTTAATTGCTCACATAAATTATCGATCGAAGTTGGTAAACATATGAAGTGAAAGTACACTATATATGCTAGAAGACGCAAGTTATTAGTGTGATGGTTGTAGTCATAGAGATTTATTTTAAGGATGTTTTTATTCCTATGTACTTGATGAAATTTGTGGATTAAATTACAACTAAATTATAAAAAAAATATCAACTTTGAAAATATCAATTAAATTCTACAGATCAACTAAGTTTTAAAAACTGAAACAAATTTGAAGAAGCCTCAACTAATTTATTTTTCAGTATCAAATGTTTTTGACAATGTAACGTAAGAAAATGAAATCAAATTCTAGAAAGAAAAGGAAATTTTATGTTTTTATGTTTCTAGAAATAAAATGTTATGTAAATGAAACCAAGCAAAGAAATGAATAAGTCACTACTATTTTGGATAGAAATCACTATAAAATGAGAAAGCATTTACATTGTTGTACGAAAAAGTAAATCAAAAAATGACTATTGCTTGGAAGGAACTCACTAAAACTGGAAATGAAATATTTCAATGTTCTTGGAATAAAGAACACATGAAAAACTAATCTATAATAAACCAATCTTGCATGGAAAGAGAACTAAGATTACTTCTCCATTGAATCAAATCAAAAGGGAAAATGAACCTACATAAAATGGAAATGGAAAACCAGCTAAGCATCTACTCTAAGTAGAAAAATGAAATTCTAGAAATGACTACAATGTTTAACACAAGGAAAGCATAAAATGAAGCTACATCAAATGATAAAATCAAATCTTTTAAAAACATCTAAATGAAAAACATAAAATGAATTATAACCTTCTCTATTTGCAAAGGCCCTCCACAAATAGGTAGTTTCAATGATTTAATCCAACACTAGCTGCACATTGAACCTTCCGAATACTTATTCAATTAAAAAGGAATAAAATAGGGTTTCAAGAGTTCCATAGATGCATCATAATTTGGCACTGTCAATACATTTGTTTGCGCTACATTTATAGAAGCTTCTTTCATTAATTGTTTCAAGGATTTTACACCTATTTGAACTAGACAAATTCTATATTAAGCTTCTAAAATATAATAGAATTTTATTTCTTCATGATTTAATATTTGGAAAATCAAATCGTGAAGCATGATATCTTTGGACTCTCACTCACTTGTCCATCAGGTGTTTGACCACTCGTTTCACTACATAACTAAGTGATTTCCTGCATGATTTGGATCAGATGGATAGGATTAAATCCATGAGAGAATAATTCTCCACCTATCCACATACTTCGCCGCATAGGAAATGCCCGGATAGGTGTTCACAGGGAACATCAGAGCCCCAATAAACTTTCTATACTTGGATGGAATCACCAAATCGGTTCCTGCAACTTCTCCACATAATTTCTTGAATTTTATTTCCATCACTGTTGGTAGATAGTTGTATTCAGTCATCCAAAATATTTCCAATAGCTTCACAATATATTTTCCTTTTGAAAATTAAATATCATTTGGCCTTTTCCATACCTCAAGACATAGAAAGTAGTGCATGTTTCCAATGTCCTTCATTTCGAATTCAGAGGCTAGATCCCTCTTACATTCCATCATCATATTCTCACTACATGTTAGGAATAGATAGTCAATATATAAAACCAATATCAGCGCCATACCTTGAACTACCTTGAAGTAGAGGTTGGGATCAACATTTATTCTCGTGAATAAAAACTTCACAAAAAAAAAATTTATGCGACGTACCATGCTCTTAGGGCTTGCATCAAGCCATAAAATGTCTTCTTCAATTTACAAATATGTTTCATAAGATCCTCTAATTTAAATCTATGTGGTTGTTCAACATATACTTCTTCCTCTACAATGCCATGGAGAAATATATTATTTATGTCCATGTTATGAAGGGTCCATTCTTGAATTGCAGCAAGATAAGCTAACAAGTGAATGGTTGTATATATAGCCACAGGTGCAAATATATCATCATAATCCTCTCCCTTTTTCTGTGATGATCCTAGAGCAATGAAATTGACCTTGTATTTTTCAATACGTCGATCAATTCCATGCTTAATCTTGTATATCCACTTCAATGTTACCATGTATTTCCCCTTCGGTCTCAGCACAACATTCCATGCATCATTCTTCATAATAGATTCATATTATTCGGTAGTAATATGTTTCTAGACTTGTTATTTTATGGATTCTTTGAATGTGGAAGGTTCAGATTGAATCATAGTTCCCATGGCTACAAGATATCCCTAGTACCCGCATGTCTTCCTCCTTTCTCGAAATGACCTTCAAGTAGCCACATGTCTATCAAAATAGCCATTCTTCACCTTAATTATTTTGGAAGGCCTTCCTCTTTTCCAACAACATAAATTTAATATATGTGGGTTCCCCAACACAATGACCCCTTTTGTAGTAGAATGAGTGCCCCTGTTCTGGTAGTTTTATATCTTCTATATTAGCCTAGGAGTGGACCTAGAGTATTTGCAGCCAATTTCTCCCTACCACCATATTTCGGAGCTCTAGTCTCTTAGGTCATAAATTCCCTTGGGTCATTTAGTTCCCAAAAACATGCCAATTATTTGGAGTTGAAATCTTATATCTCATATGGAAAAAAAATAAATATTAAATACAAGTTTATTTAAAAATGATTCAAATTGTAGAAAATTTACTTGGTATGGTGGTGTTATAATATGTGTCAAGTTTCCAACCTTCATTTGTAGGTCTAGGTGCAGGTTAGAAAGTTGCACCTAGATCATAAAATACATTGATTACTTTAATTTTTTTTATGGGTTACTCCATGTACGTAAAATGATTTCCGCACAGGATTCACCCAACACAAGGTTTATTGTACTAACTGAACACAATAAGATCTATATATAACCTCCTCCTGTTTTTGGAGTTTCCCTTTATCAATATTTTGCACAATCTCATCTCTTGAATGGAGACTTTAAGATAATTATATTTACCTCAAAATCTTGGATCTGTGGTTGTTATGCAATGGTGCAAATAATCTAGAATTCTTTTCTTCAAAATCTTGGCTTGCAACTTAAATTTTATTTAATCCAGATTTTGGCTCTATATCCTGACTGAAATTAAACACTACTTCTTTGGTGGATAACCTAGATTCTTCACAAATGAGAGGAATTAAAACCCAAAAAATCAATCCTGATCTCTTCTTCTTGAGGTGATGAAGGAGTGAGGTTCCAAAGAATGCTTCAAGCAACATTCTCAAGGTGACTAACTGTAGCTTGTTTTGAATATGAATTTAGATGCTACTACAATGTTTCAAACTATTAGCTTCAAAATTTCCTTCTTATCAAATCAACAGGTCTTGAGCCTATTTCATTAGATATTTGAGGCCCTCTTAGAGATTTCATACTTTTTAGGACATCTTCTTCCCTTTTTTAATTTCTGAAGTGGATCCAGCTCAACCTTGACCCTCTGAATAGGGCTTAACATAGTCACTAGAGCCAAGGACTTGAAGGCTTACAATATGAAGTTCTAGAATAAGCATATTCGAGATATCTTCCCTCAAACTAGTCCTTCACATTATTATCTCTATAAGCCTTCACATTATTCAAACTAGGATAGTATTTTTTTTCCATCCTTTTGTTTCACCTATTCCATTCATAAAAAATGACAAAGTTCTAGATGAAGAGAGTAGCATGCCAATTTCTATTTCAGTAGGTTTTTCCCTTCTTCTCATTGGTTATTTGTGTATAGAATTCTCCCAATGTTTCCTTCTTCTCACAATCCCATAGGTGTACATCCAACAAAGGATAAATGGAAGGAAAATTCTTATCAATTTAAGGTATATATGGGTGCCACTTTATTTGTTTTTCTTATAATTGACCATATTCCACCTTTCATTTCTTATCAATGTATCTATGTTAAATGTGGATAGGTGAAAAATCACTATCCCTTATTTGACATGCCCTATCAAGGATTTTCATGTGGTGACACTGCATTTTCTACTGAATCTTTCAAGTATATGATTGTCACCTACCTTGGATTGATGTCCTTATATATTCACAAGTCCTTATGCAAATCTCATAGCTATAAGCATGTCATTGTTTCTTTCTAGCTTCAACATTTGATTGATAACTATATTGCTTCAAGTCTGTTTTCCTTGGATCTTTAAAAATTCATGAATGTGATCATATATATATGAGATTGGTTACTACCATATGTACTCGGTCACCATTGGATTTGACCTTTGTAAGAAGAGTATAGTACCAATGTCACAAGGACACATATTTGAAGAAGAGATGTATTCTATCACAGAGATAGAAATATCTATCCTTCGGACCTTTGACAATTTTAGAATTCTTGACAGTGTTCAACCGTATGCATAGATGAGGACATTAATGAATTTGGATTGCTGTTTCTTTATGGAGTTTCCCTTCATCAATATTTTGCACAATCTCATATATTTAATGGAGTCTTGAAGATAATTATATTTACCTGAAAATCATGGATCTGTGATTTTATGCAATGGTGCAAATAATCCTGACTTATTTTATTCTAAATTTTGGCTTGAAACTTAATTTTTTTTTTTTAATCCATATTTTGGCTCAAGATCTTGACTGAAATTCAACACTACTTCTTTGGCAGATACCCTATATTCTTCACGAATGAGAGGAATTACAACCCAAAAAATTATTCCTAATCTCTTCTTCTTGAGATGATGAAGGAGGGACATTCCCAAAAATGTTTCAAGTGTAGAGTGCTTCAAGAGAGATTCTCAACGTGACTAATTGTAGCTTGTTTTGAATATGAATTTATATGTTGCTACAATTTTTCAAGCTATTAGCTTCAAAATTTACTTCTTATCAAATCAACAGGCCTGGAACATATTTATTGAGATATTTCAAGCCCTCTTAGAGTTGTAATACTGTGTAGGACTTATTCTTCCCTTTGTTAAATTCTAAAGTAGATCCAGTTCAACCTGGACCCCTTGAATAGGGATTAACATAGTTACTAGAGACAAGGACTTGTAGGCTTCCAATATGAACTTCTGGAATAGGCATATTTGAGATATCGTCCCTCAAACTAGTCCTTCACATTATTCACTATATAATCCTTCACATTATTCAAACTAGGATACTATTTTTTTTCCCTCCTTCTGTTTCACCTATTCAATTCATCACAAAAGATAGAATTTTGGACGAAGAGAGTAGCATGTCAATTTCTAGTTCACTAGGTTTTTCCCTTCTTTTCATTTTTTTTTTGTACATAATTCTCCCAATGGTTCCTTGTGCTCACAATCCCACAGGTGTACATCCAACAAAGGAAAAATGGACAGAAATTTCTTATCAATTTAACGTATATATGGGTTCCACTTTATTTGTTTTTCTTAGAACTTACCATATTCCACTTCTCCTTTCTTATCAATGTATCTATGTTAAATGTGGACAGGTGAAAAATCACTATTTGTTATTTGACATGGCTTGCCAAGGTTTTGCATGTGGTGACATGGACATAGATGCTAAGGCAATCAAGCTGTTCTTAGAGGATGGTCACCATATTGCACGTGCATAATGGTTTGCAAAAGATATGGTCTTGTAGGTTGTTTAATTTCATTTACAATAAATGTTTTTCTTTGTGAATGAAAGAAATTGATATAGTACATGAAGTAGGGAATGTTTTTTGAAGGGAAAATATTTTAATGTAAGTAGTATGTGGATTATTTTCATCTTGAATTTGAATTTTCATCTACTTCACTAGGTTTTGGACATCTTACCCATCAAATAACTTGTCTTCCTTTCTTGTCCTTTTTTTGTGTGTATAAAATGCTCCCAATATTTCCTTTTTATTGATTCATTTATGTTCTCACAATCTCATAGGTATAGATCCAATAGAGGAGTAATTAAAGGAAAGTTCTTATCAAACTAAGGCATAGATGGGTGCCACTTTATGTTTTTTTTTTAGAATTGACTATATTCTACTTTTTGTTTGGCCTTCTTATTAATGTGTATGTGTTAAATGTATGTAGTTGAAAATCACTATCTCTTATTTGAAATGGACTATCAAGGTTTTGCAAGTGGTGACACATACATATATGCTAAGGAAATCAAGATATTTTTGGAGGATGGTTACCAGATTGCATGTGCACAATCTTTTGCAAAAATATGGGCTTGTATGGATAGAGGGTAGGTTATCTAAGGTGGGTTACAATAATTTTTATTCTTTGTGAATGAAAGATATTGAATAATACATGAAGTAGGGAATTGGTTTTAAAGCGAAAATACTATATGGTAAGTATTATGTCGATTATTTTGATCTTGAATTTGAATTTTCATCTAGGTCACTAGGTTTTGGACATATTTCCCATCAATTGACTTGTCTTCCCTTCTTGTCATTTGTTCTTTGTATACAAAATGCTTCCAATAGTTAATTTTTCTTGCTTCATGCATGTGCTTACAATTCCAGAGGTGTAGATCCAACATTGGAGTAATGAAAGGAAATTTCATATCAATTTAAGGTATAAATGGGTGACACTTTATGTGTTTTTCTTAGAACTAACTATATTTCAATTCTCCTTTTGCTTTCTTATCAATGTGTCTATGTTAAATGTGGACAACTGAAAAATTAATGGATTATGAAGGTTTTGAATATGGTGAAATGGATAGAGATGCTAAGGAAATCAGGATATTCTTGGAGGATGGTCACGAGATTCCATGTGCACAATATTTTGCAAAAATAATGGGCTTGTATGAACAGAGGGTAGGTTGTCTAAGGTGGTTTGAAAATTTTTTTTTTTCTTTTTGAATGGAAGAAATTGATATAGTACATGAAGAAGGGAATGTTTTTAGAAGGGAAAATATTGTATGGTATATAGTATGTGGATTATTTTCAACTTAAATTTGGATTGTTAATAAAAAGATAGAATGAACATTTGGGATCCACCAGTACTAAATATAGGAATTTGGAATCAATATTAATTTTTTGATATTCAATTTTTATATGAGAAGGTTGTTCAAAATAGAAGGTTATGGCATCTTTCTATTCTCACAAACACGCAAGAAGTTGATATTTATCTTATTGTGATTTATAACTATCATTGCTTCACCATTTATCATTTGAAATTATCACCTCCTTAATGCAATTCTAAATAACTTGTATATTTGTATCACTTGTTGTTTGGCTGTTTTGAGCTAATACAAGATAGCTTTTGTCTCATACATTTACCTTTTTAATGCTTGGAAACTATTTTTCTCATGTGTTCATCTATTTATATATTAAAAGTGGGTGTTATTTTTATACTTCCTCTTATTTTTACATTGTTAGTTATTTGACATTGTTTTACTCATGAGTATACCACATTCCACCTTTTCTAATTCAAGCCTGTTATGAATGTTTACTGATGTTGTTCTTCATGTGGAAAAATTTCTAGTTGTCACAAAGCTTTTATAGGAAAATTTTCAACTGTTCTCATTGCTTTCCATCCTTCGTCCTTTTAAATCCCTCTCTAGTACTTTTTATAGATAATTTATGGCCACAGTTGGTGTAATAATGATACAATAAAATAAACTTTATCCCTTTTCCAATTAAATAGAACTACTTTTTAATTTTTATTTTTATTATATTTTTGTTTTTTTGAGGAAAACCTCATGGCGAAACCAAAGGGATGCTTCCCTACGTTCCTGTACAACAACCCTAGTAAATCTGCTAGCACAGAGTAGTGACCATCATGGATGGAGGATTCAAATCATTTACCTGATGGCACAAAACTAGCTAATGCTCAACAACATTGGTGACAAACGATTGAGCTACCCAATTGGGCTCCAATAAAACAACATATTTTCATTTCGTTTCTAAAACAATGTCACCCACCCAACTCAATTGGCTGGATCAAAATCTAAAGAAGTGAACTTTTATTGTAGCAACATGGCTGGATGTATGCGAGAGAACAACAATGGACATGCCAATCATCTCATGGATGGAATATGAGGGTATCATAAAAGAAAGACCATGGAAAGCATTTCAGGTCCATCTTTAGATGTCCTCCCATGTTGTTCACAGAGGGATGATGGCCACCAGTTCCTTACAACTCCTCGATAGCACACCATTGGCAGAAACATAAATATTCATGATACCACTGCAACAATTCTTCTTGTTAGGCCTGTAGAATAGCCAGTCATACCTAGGGCTACTGTAGGTGATGTGGGTCCATATTTCATATTTTTATCTATGGATAGGAAATCAGAGGGTCCCCATAGAGTTGTTTGAGCAAGACACAACTCTCCACATCAATAGGAATAAACTTTACCTCAAATATGGCCATTTGGAAATTTTGTAAGGTATATACCTGACTTGCAGCCAAATTCTTCACATTCCAAGAGACTAATTTATGTGAAATTTTTGATGTTAAAAGTAGCCTTGACCTAATTTGAAAATACAAAGAACCACAAAATCCAAAGAATTTTCAGCATATAAGGTCGTATAATTGCAATATTTACATCATAGTACATCTATAATGGTACCTACCCTACTTGTATTCCAAAAAAAGACTCAATAAAGTTTAAAAATAAAGGGAAAAAGACTACAAGGACTTCTCATGCCCATGCAATGTATAAATCCATAATACAATTCTTATTGGCTCTGAATCTAATGCATAAAAGTAATTATGTCTTCCTCACATGTACCAAACGCATACATGTGAAACAATGCTCAAATTCTCCACCCAAAACAATTCAAATCAAATCCTCTTTCCTTGTAGGACACTGTGGTATCACCAATTCAATTCAAGTACAAATCCTCTGTCATTTTAGAGAATTTGTTATACCCCTTGGAAAATGTTTTATCTTGATTCATGTAAACTTTGGATGCCTCATACATCTAACTATTTCCTTGAAGAGATAAAGCACTAGAAAAGGTTAATGTTATTTATATGGATGGGTCAAAAAATTCTCCATTTATTTTACACTCTTTTCCCTTTTTGTCTGATAAACAATTGTCATTTTCTTTTGCTTGTAATATGTCACTAGTAGCCCTCTCATGAAATACAATTGAAAAATCATTGCTCCTATAAGAAGGTGAAGAAATATTTTCTTCTCCTGTCAGTTCTTGCAGCTTCATATCTTCTTTGATTTCATCCTAATAAAACTACACTTCATTATGATGAGCAAACCTTGGAATTTTTCTACCAACAGATTGCAAATTATCTGTAAGATTCTTTTCAGAACTCTCATTTAAGTCAGAAATATATATGTAGAATATTCTGTAGCCTGGGATTGCCAAGATTTTTTAATGAAGCTTAGTTTTAGAGAGAATGACTACTATTTTAATGAAATTTTTATGTAGTTTTTCAATCTCTAAGGTGGCTATAATTTCAGATTTGTCTCGTGATGAAATAATCTATCTATAGAGATCCTTGCTTGTAAAAGAAATCTAGGTAGTGGAATGTGTAGGGTGAATTATATTTCTCTCAACACATGGAAGGAGGGCCAACATAGAGTAAATTTCCCAAATCCTTGTCAAGATAAATATCAATTATGAAATTTGGTTCAATCCTTGTTGTAGATAATCCTCAAAAAATCACTTGTTTGGTTTTTTTCCTGATTTAATTTTTTCTCGGTCCTTGATAGCATTAAACAACGTGAATAAGTTCCTAAAAATACTTTTTTATGCCAAAAAATTCTTTCATGGAAAAAAATAATATTGTACTCACAAGAGGTGAATTGTGTAAACTATCAGGATTCATTTTTGTTTGAGTCTAGTTAGTGCTCTATGTTGATTGGACCCCTTCCTCTAGTGGTGCCTACCGTATTATAGAAAAAATTGTGACAATAAAATCATAAATATGTTTTGTGACATGGAATTTTGGAGTATGGTAGGTCCTCCCTGCATTCTACAGTGGTAGAAATGAACTACGATGAAAGCTTTCCTTCCATCTCCTGGGGTGCCTCAAATTCCGTCTTGTGTGAAAGCTAGAAGCCAATGCCATGCTAATAGGGGTAGATTTTTCTTTTGCCATGAAAAATGGCTTCAATTCTGTACTAAGCTACCCTTTGTTTTTATTTAAAATTATGCTTATATATATATATATATATATAATCAATATTGTGGTAACTTTTAATCAATAACAATTATAATATATGCTGGGATATCCAAAACTTTTGCATCCTTTGAGGAGGATTGTAAAGAAAGAGTGTAAATGAATGTGATGGTATGATTTTCTTAAGATTTTAATGATACTGATCCATTTTTCATTGCAGGAGATTCACACTGTATTGGAGCTTGTGCGAAGGTCGAGAGGTGATAATCTAAAATTTCAAGTTAGTTTTTGAATTATTTATATCTTGTTTGCTCTGATTTTATTTTCTTTTTTATATCTATATATATAAAATACATACCACCCGAAAATACATCAATGACAACATAAATGGACAATTTTTTCTCCTCACCCTTCATAATATTGAGGGGAAATTGGCCCTTCAATTTCCCTGGGTTTGCAAGGCTGAACTATTATGTCTTCCCATGACATAGCTTGGAGTGAGTTCTTAGTTCCTTTATTATTAGAAGTGATGGAGAGATTCTATTTTCTGAGTGAAAATTAAGCTTCATGGTCTGCTGAATTCAGTTTTGCATTGTATGAAATCTTTGTTTATGGGGAAATTTTATGATCAATACATTGGAATTGTGTGTAATTCATGCTTGTTATGAATCAATTTTTTTAGGAAACTGCTATCAAAGTACTGCAATTGGTTCGATTGATATCTTTGTGACAGTGTAAGACTCTCCAAATTTCTTTAATATTAGTGTTGACCATAACAAGTCTGCCCGTGATTCTTGTAATCTTGTGTGCAAAAGAGTGTCTAGGGACTTGTTATGAACAAGATTTTTCTAGTGTGAGAAGTAGGCCTTAATGCTATTAAAATAGGAAACATGCCTTGTACCCCCAGACTATTGAAACTGAATCCAGCTCTAGGGAAAATTAATAGTTTGACATAGGGTGAGTAGCTGAAACAAACATTGAGCCCTTATAGAAATCAGAGAAATTGTAAACTTCCAAACCACTAAAAAAATTTTCAAAGGAAAAAAATCCAAATTATAAGGACCATAAGTGCCCAATCCACGTCCATGCTTGGTCCACTCTCATGATGCCCTCCAACAGTCCACGAGTGACCAAGTCCACGTTGTAGCATCTGTAGCTAGTTAGGTCATCCTCACACCTAGGAAACCCTTACACATGGATGTCAACAAACTTCTCCAAAATTTCCCCTTGCTTATGCAATAGAGGATCTATCGCACAAATCTAGGCACCAATATTCACTATGGAAATTTCCCACTGCTTAGGGATTCTAACATGCCATGTGAACCCTACCTCATTGGCTTCCACTAGCTTCAACAAATTTGTCCATACTAGGACACCTACATCACTCCATAGTGGGATCTGCTCCTAGTTGGAGTTCCTTCATGCCCAAGGCACCTCCAACAAATGACTCCCAACAAACTGAAATTTAGACTGATCCAAGAAATATTCAAAACAATGACCCAACAAACATCAAATGCTTCTCAAATAAGCATACACAAGATCACTGTTTTAGGTTCTGCTCCATGCTGGAAATATGAACTAGTTAGGGCATGAACTGATCCCAACAACCTTCAATTTCGGCCCAGAAATGCTCCTTAGAGTTGCGACCGTCTCTTTCTTGGAGGTCGTGACACCTAACTATAGGTTTGGGTTGTTTCACTAAAGATATGCACCAAATATTTATGATTCTGCTTATGTCACAAGTCTCTACTAATTTTTCCAACCTTGCTTTTTATCATCCAAATACATTTCTTGAAAATTTTTTAGCCGCCTTATTGATGCTTGTGAAGCTGCCCCCAACAAGCCAATTTGTGAAGAAGGAAATGATCCCATCTCTATTGATCTAGACCTTAGAAACTTGATGGAAAGTGTGCATCATCACAGGATGAGCATTGATATGTAAATTCACTAGGTTGCGTCATAGTCCAATTTTAGTAGATATATGGATCTTAGATTTTTGGGCTCCAAATATGTAGGGAAAACTCTCTGTTTTTTCACTTTGAAGAGGTTTTTTTGCTTTCTTTTTCATATCTGAAGAATATTAGGATTTAATATTTTGCTCAGGTCCTTATTTTATAGGATTCCAAGCACTGCTACACTATATCTAAATACTTCATCTCTAAACTTCAATCCAATGGAGGAATTTTCCTTGTTTTGTTATGGGTTTGCATCCCCTTTTTTGTTGATATTTTGGGACAAGGCTATTATAAAGGATATCTATGGTGACTTTCAGAAGTTATTTGAAGTGGAAGAACACAAGGGATGCCAATTTTTGTGTCTTGTATTTGTTTTGAAGTCGAGTTGGATAAAGGTATCGTGGAGGCCATTCCTCTATAGTTGGATGAGAGGATCTTCCTCCAATAATTGTATTACTATCAACTACATTCAAAGTGTAATATTCACCACATATTTCGGCATCTTTTAGGAATTTCTAGCAAGATGCTCATTATTCTCCTAATCAATATTAGGGGAACAAGGAACAAAGAAATGAAGAGGATCAATCTCAGTTTAGGATAGTGATTACTAAGAAGAAAATACAATTTGTACAATCAAAGAATCAAAACCTCCCATGATTGATACATCTAGGTCCAGTTGATTTCATGTTGTAGGAGTCTCAAAGATGTAAGAATAAAACCAATTTTTTCAATAAAAGAATAAAAAATATCCTAAGATTGATCCATCTAGCTACACTTGATTTCGTGCTCTAGGAGTCTCAAAGACGTAAGAAGAAAAATAATTTGTACAATCAAAAAATAAAAAAGATCCCAAGATTGATCTGTATACCTCCAACTGATTTCATGCTCTAGGAGTCCAAAGGTGTTTACGATGGCTAAGGAAGTAGGGGAGTCATTTCCTCAAATGGGCACACCCCAAGCACAAAGGCACATTCATTCCAAATGTAGTGTAAACCTTCAAGCAGGGTCCCCTATAGCAGAGGTGGAAAAATTCTATTTCATTCACCTGATGACATCAAGATATTTAGACTACCCTAGCCTAAGAGTAATATAAACAATACCTCATTCATACGGTCACAGAATAAGAGAGAAGAATGGAAATAAAATTGTAAAGGATTAGTCCTCAAAGTTATACTAAAAATAGTGCTCCATATAGTGCACTATACTGAAATAGTGCACTATACTAAAAATAATGTGTTTGCCTTGTAGAATGGTACTTTGGAGTAGGTTAAAAAACTTGTTATTACTCTCAATGAATCGGAAGTGCCATCAAAAGACGTTGTGGGTAAGTATGTAGTAGATAAGGCTCCACGAAATCTATACTGTAAATTCATGCTCGGAATTAGGTTGAAAAATTGGTTGATACTTCCATTTGAAAATAAATTTTGTCAAATAACCTGAGCTATAATTGTAGAATGTTGTAGTTTGTGTCTATGTGAAAATCATGAACCTATGCCAAGGAAAAATGTTTTCCTATCCCCAGGATCATGCAAAATTGCTGTAAGAATATGCTTTTTACTTGAAGATGTGCTTTTTGTTAAATTTTGAACTGTAACTTATGAGTGTGTACTTAGATGTGGTATAGAAAAGAAATTTCTTATGACTGTTTTGAAAAAAAAAGAAAGTGTATACGTACATAGGGGAAGATGGATTTGAATGGTTATCTTAAATTCAATTTTGTATAATTTATTTTGTTGAATAATAAGTCTTCTTTATTAGGGTGGGAAACTATGGCAACATTAAAAATTCTTTGATATTGATACTTCTTCAGAATAGAGATAAACTTATATTGCATTTTTTAAATTAGTAGTAGGCCTCAACTTCTCCTGGTTCTTTTGGGTCCCATTTTAAACTCAAGTACACAAGTTTCCATTGTCTTTTAGTGTAAAAACGATAAAGTTTGTAGTTATTTTTAACAAAAGTCATGTTTGCAGTTGGCTTCTTTCTGATGGTGTTCAAGGTGACTGTATGTAACACACTATTCCTACGAATGTTTAGACTAACCAAAGTATGAGTTATATTACTGAAAAAAAAATTAAACGGTGTGCTATACTCAATGCTTCCATAGCATATGCTATTTTGAGTAATTTTATCTGTTGTGGTCCTTTTAATTGATATCTTATACGTTGGATACACTGAGAAGGGGTGAATCAGTATTTTTCTTACAGTTAGTTAATTATAATTTTTCTCAGAATTGTAGCACAAGAATAAGCTTCAAAATTAAACCCTTGATATATTTTCACTGATATCTTTAACGTTATGCTCCACATACACTAGTAACTTATTATTTCTAAGGATGTAAACCCTTCTCTATCTGTGACAACTGATATTAATGGAGACACAAAGACACTGAATTTAGTGCAATCATAAGGTTTTTGCTTTAGCAATATTCAAACATTCAATTTCAATATTGTATTCTTCAGATAAAGGTTGCTGGAAATTATCAGAATTTTTCTCATAATTGTAGCACAAGCATAAGCTTTAGAAATCTACAAGGACACTATTTAGGCCACCTTTAGACAAAAAATATGTGCTACATCAGGGTTGTAGACATACCCTTCAGATCCATTGTCAAATGTCAAACTTGCAGAAGGTATACTAGATCTTACTTCTGCAACATGATTCACCTCAGCTTGTAGAAAAGATTCTCAAGGATAGGCTTCAATCACAATGTAGATTCACAATTAGTTGCTTTGTCAGAAATGTCCAAATTATACGCTAAGGTTGGTACATTGTATTAGGTTGTGCCGTTAGATCAGCCCAACAGACAATCCTAGTAATAATGAGATGTGCCTCAAATGGTTGTGCCTTACAATGTTGTGTCACTAAATTTGTTTGCCAAAATGATTGAGAATATGTATGTAACGCTTTATTTGAATAAGGTTCCCAAATCAATTCCTCTAGAATTTCTCTCTGAAATAAAAAATGCTTCTGAGATGGAGGGTAGAAATAATTATGAGACTTATTTCAAACAATCAAGGGCTTAGATCACAGTTTGGAGTGCCAAAATTTTATACAGCATAATTTAGGGCTCACACAAGTAAAAACAAAAGGTGGAATCAATCTAGAATAGGGCCGAAATAGGTTAGATGTCTGAGGCTGAAACTTAGGATATATTTTTTTGTTCAAGGCTAATCCATTGTATTTTTCACGGTTGAATGGTTCAAGAAAGACACAAGGATTTCCCCCCTTAATATGCCTTCAATATTGTGCCCAAACTACTTAGAGATTTTCCGTAATAGAGGGACAAAAACCTCATAGAGATATAGTGGAAACCATAACAATTAATCCCAAGGATGGTAATACGACGTTAATTTTTTTTTAAATATTTTCTTTCCACCAATATTTCGATGTTTTTTTCTATTGGTATTATGACATTTTTTTTCGTCGGTATAACGATGTTAAATTTAAAAAAAAAAAAAATTCTTTCTCTCGATAGTCCGACATTTCATTCTATCCGTATTATGATATTATTTTAAAAAACCAAATCTTTGGATCGGTATTATGACATTAATTTTTTTTTTAAATATTTTCATTTTGTTAGAAGAGAGACACTCAAAATTTTGGTAATAGTGTTCATTGGCGTCAATATAGCGACATTTAGAAACATCGGAAGAGAAATGCATCGTGAAAGGTCGGAAGAGAGACGAACAATTTGAAACGTTGGAATTACGATGACTCCAAAAAACGCCAGAAATACCGTCACTCTACCGAAAGTTAAGTCAAGTGTTGGAAGTCCGACGTAAGGAGAAATGACATTTTTCTGCACCTCAAAACGTCATACTTGGGATTCCTATGTGTCGCAAGTGTGAAATTTTTGCCATCATAATTTGGAGAAAATTTGCTAGTCCAACCACATATGAACTTACGTAATGATATGTTAATTAAAATAAGATTTATTATGTTGATATGTCAGTATGCATATACATAATCTAATTTATGATTAAAGTACTATTGGGTTTCAAATCTGGAAGCTCCAGATTTCGGTCGATTCTCTACCATATAATCATATGGTTTATCCTTACTTTATGACTGAATACAACAGAATCCATTTATGTTGATTTCCATGGTACTTAGATGATAAATGGATTTTATTTGAGCGTACAATTGTTAAATTCCCCCCTGATCTCCATGCCACTTTTTTGAGTTTGTGTTGATAGTTGTGGGATTTTATCACCATTAGATCTCTGCAACGATTGACAGTGGTGATCATGTATCTATATTGGGTTAGGGTAGTTGAACTACCCACAACCCTAAATTTTTTTTCTCATTTTCTCTGTGGGCTATGGTCTGCTGGTTTGTCTCTCTAGGACTCCAAGCCCCCCAATGCTCCATTGCCACCATATCTCGGCATGTTCTGGCTAGAGTTATGCTTCGACACCACTTCTGGTGGTCACAATATCCTTCGATACTGATTTTCTGTGATTTAATGATTGCTCATTTTTTCATTTCTTCTTACATATGCTCCTGTTGATATGCACATTAGATTCTATTTGATTTCACAGGTTTTTGTTCCTTCTTTTCCTAGCCTTCTTTTCACATAACTGAGCTTTATTGTTGATTACATTATGCTATATGTAAACTAATCACCATAGTTGTGCAAGCTTCATTTGACGAGAGATCATCATGCCACTGAGGGTTCCATCTTGGAAGACTCGGCGCCTTCGCACATGTAATCTCATGGTTTTAACAGATTCACGATTGCTTCTTTTCAAGGCTACCAATCTCCGCGTAATATTTAACCCCAATTATTGTGGTTTCACTTGGTTTTTTCAGGTTATGGTTACTGTGTTCTTCAGTATTTTACCTAGGTAACATCACCCTCCTCGTAGGGTTTCATAATTTATTTTATTACATGTGGTTGCATCTTTTATTAGTTTACGAATGTTAACCTCTTGTTTTTTGTGTTGCAGGTAACTACAAATCCCCATTCTCTTATCTCCATTATACATCATGTTGATCTCTTGGTGTCATTTATGTCTTTATAATGACCTGCATTCCTTGATGCACAGGGACCATGGTCCCTGAGATTTTTATTTGGAATAGATGTTAAAATTTTATGGAAAATTCTAGGTTTGAACCCTGAGTAGCTATAGCTTGGTCTAGCTATGAAGGCCTTATGGCTCTCTTCCTTTATTTCACAATTCCAGTGCAATAGATATCAACTTTTGGGAGATAGAATAATTTAATCACTTTTTTCAAATTTTCATATTTATATATTTCTATTTCTTAGAAGCATGAATAATGTGTGTCAACTTAGTGTTCTTGACAGTTATACTCACATCATGTTTCCGCTTGATTGTGTCTTTTAGCTGTATAGTTTTTTTATGACCGAGAAGGTATCTCAGCACAAATAGATGTTAAGAATGATATTTATTATATAATTCCACTTATTCCTTTTGTTTATATGTGCTATTTCATACTTCTTTGGTATTTTAATTTAGAAAATATTTGGCTTCATAACACAACTATTGTGTGTGTATATATTAATTCTTTATTATGCAGTCTTTAATTCTAATACTGGAATTTTATTGTCTCGTTGTTTTCCAATTCTGAATTTACATTTTTCTTTATATGATGGTTTAATTAAATGAATTCTTGACTATTGGAATAAGGAAAGGAATTGTAGATTATTACCTATATCCTTCATTCTACATTATTTTGGTATTTATTTTTAATGTAGTTTTGAATGTTCTCCTATTTACATAATTATGATATTAGCAATTCTTCCAAAAGAAAATATTAAGGGACTTATGCAACCAAAATATTATGTTATTTTTTGGGCAATGTTTTATAAATTTCTACTGCTTCTAGGGTTGATTTCTTGACAATCAAGGTTCATGGATACCCATGGTATCCCTAGTCTGCAGATAGGATGAACATAAAGAAGAGACAACATGTTTTGTCTAGAGTGTCTTCTCTTGGCTAAAATGACAATCTCTTCTACCTTACATAGTTGTGATTTCATATACATTCTTCTTATTTATTTCCTTAGGCTGTCTACCCCACACAATAGAGTTTTATTTTTTTTATGAGCATAATATTTGTAGATATTTAGGACTATATTAGTAGATTTCTACTATATTATTACATATCTATGTATATTCACATATTCATTATTTTTATTATAATACATGTAAAAAATATATACTTAATAAGAGGCATAAAAGGGTCATTTACTACTTTTGTATGGATATACATCACATTCATCGAAGCATCTATCTAAGAAAATAAATTGCAATTAGTTTTCTTAATTTTTCTTTTCACTCAGAGCAGTTACTTATCTCACTTAGAGCTTCTGATAATGAAGATAATGATCCTCCCAACCTTGAGAGAGAATATTATGTCCTCATCTCCCCCTGTGCTCCACACCAGAGTAGGGATTATCTAGAAATA
>CM076574.1:745596055-745761055 GCA_034641835.2 Pinus albicaulis | reverse complement strand
TATTTTGTAAAGTGGCAGTCAATTCATCTATTAATGGTACGAAATATACAGAGTTATATTACATTCACGCATGGAGGTGGTGGACTACCCAACAGAGGGAAATCAACCATGGCACCACACAATCTCGAGAGTTTTGCTGATTAACATGGCACAAAAATATAGAGTGCTTAGAAACATAAGGCTAAGTCCCAAAACAGAGTAACATAAGAACATAAAAAACCCACTAAGATCTAGCATCAGTCGGTATTTCCTCCTCAATGTGGTAAGCATATGGAGAGGAAGGAAACATTGGAAAAGTGATGTCTATTATGGTCATTGTCTTGGCCTTGTCCTCCTACTGAGTACCTTGCTCAGGGGGGTGACTGCTGGAGGCTGATTGGAAATGTATGGAGGGGTGACTAGTGGAGGCTGAGGGGTTGTTGCTCGATCCCCATCTGATGAGGAATCTACATGATACCCTTTAGGAGGATCGGTGTTGGTGTTGTGCGCTCAAAGGATGAAATATTTCCCATAGCCACCATGATTATTGAAGTATGGCTGTGGTGGGTTTCTTGAGATCATGTATTTACACCGAGCCTTACTGTTCAGCTCGACCACGTCCACGTCTACCTCTTGAATTATCTTTTGACTCAATAAGGAGGAGGGTTCCAAAATTTCCTATGAAAAGCCTTGTAGAACATCAACAACCTTCCTACCACCAATTGGGAAAGAAATTTCCCTACCATAAGCCATGGCATCCGAGATCTATGTGGCTATCAGTAATGCATAATGGCCTTTAAGACTGAGACCATTAATGCTTTCCGTTGCCAGCTAAATTTCCTAGAGAGATGAGGAAAATATAATTTTCATGTTCTAGTACCTAGTTGTTGCCGACTCACTGTGAGAATTCATTATTTTCAGATGCTCTTATTTTTCCCCATCGGCCAATTCCTGAATGTGCCTAGGAATCCCTTCCTTAGAATTTTCCTAGAGATGCATAATAGTGTTGTCTTCTTTGTTGAATCTGCTGGAGGCGCCCTCATCTCTCCACTCCTGATGGGTGTGATGATATTATTGTATCACCCTAGGCATCATCAGAAATTGAACCCTAACCGGATAGAGATGGAACGAGGCATTCCAAGGAGAGTTCCCGGTGTAATGGAAAATGAAATTCATGAGGATGAACCACATGATGTAGCAGCTGATGGCATGCCTAGAAGTATGCATGTTAATGGCTAGAGTGTGAATAGGAGACCTCCCCTAGGTTAAATTCATGGCACTAATCACCTTGACCTTCATGTAACGGTTGGAGTATGAGATGCTACTATTACCCTATCCTTGTAACCTCTTTTTTTCATTGACACCTTGCCACCATGTGCCCTTCCACATGCTTCAATTAGGAATGAATCTGATCATTAATGGGGTAGTTGTAAGTATTGGGATACTCACTTGTAGCCGGGCACACCCAAGGGATTGATATCATAAACCTAAGGGATTAATACAAAAAACCCAAAGGAATAATATTACACCGAAGGGAATAATGTTATAAACCATAGGTATATAAACCCCAAGGTAAAAATTGTAACCCCTAGAATTATCATGATTCACCATGGTTGATTTTCATATTAAGCTAATATTTGTCACAGTGTGATATTGCACCATGGTTGACCATAATTCATTTTCATATGTTGTCAGCCTTTGTCATAAGGAAATGTTGGACAATGGTTATTTTCCATACTGAGAAAACATTTTGCACAATGTAACGTTGGAGCATGGTTCAACATGATTATAAACCAAAGGGTATATTAAACGAAAGATAATAATACTAAAAACCAAAGGGATTATAAACCCAACGGAATAATATTAAATGAGGAATAGATAATATAAACCAATGTTATACTAACCCTAAGATCAATATTATAAACCCTAAAACCCCAAAATTTATAAACATAAGGGACTAATGTTAAATCTAAGGGATTAGTATTATAAAACTAATGTATATATACCATAAAATAAATATGATAAATTGTAAAACTAAAGAGACTAATAAATAAAAGGGCTTAATATTACAAACCCAATGAATTAGTTAACCAAAGGAATTAACATTATAAACCTAAGTGATAAAAAAACCCAAGGAATAAATGTTAAAAACACATAGGATTAATAAACCCTAACAATTAATATTTCAAACCAAATGGATTAATAAACTCATGATATTACTAGTTTTATAAATTGAAAGAATTAGTATACCCAAGGGATGAATATTGTAAGACTAAGGGACCAACAAACCTAGGGGATAAATATTATAAACCAAAGCAACTAATACAAAAAAATGTTTAATATTATAAACCCAACGAGTTAGTAAACCCAAGGGATAAATAATGTAAACCTAAAGGATGACCAAACCCAAGGAATCAATATTAAAAAATCATGGGATTAATAAACCTTAACAATTAACATTTTGAACCCAAGATATTAATAAACCCATCAGATTATTAATATTATAAACTAAATGAATTTGTAAACTCAATGGATAAATATTAGAAACCTAAGCAATCAACAAACCCAAGGGATAAATATTAAAATCCCAGGGAATTAAAAATCCCTAGGAATTAATATTTTAAAATGAAAGAGTTAATAAACACAAGGGATTATTAATATTATAAAGAGAAGAGATTAAATTTTAAATCCAATAAATTATTGATATTATAAACCCAAGGAATTAGTAAAATAAAGAGATAAATATTATAAACATAAGATATCAACAAACCCAAGTGATCAACATTAAAAACACAAGGGCTTTATAAAATGAGGGATTGATATTTTAAACCCCACGGATTAATATTCTAAAACTGAGGGATTGATATTATAAAACTAAGAGATTGATAATACCACACAATTATTAATTTTATAAATACTAGAGATTATAAATATTATAAACCAAAAAATCATTAATGATATAAATTTAATATTAATTATACAATTAATATCTATATTGCTAAATATATAACAATAAAAATAATAATAATCTTAAAGCATAACTATTACAATAAAATTATTATTATTATCATTATTAATTATTAATATATATTAGTCATTAATTATAGGGTAAAGAATCTATTTTTATAATCATTTTAAAGTAATTAGTATTACTATTAATTATTGATTATTATTAATATTATTTATTAAATATTATTATTAGTAGTATTATTAATTAATATAACTATTATTATGATTATTTAATATTTTTATTTTATTTCTCTTAAAACTTAATATCATTATTAGTTAATAAATTTGGATAGTAATTAACTAATTAATTAACCATAATTAGTTCATATTACTGTTTATTTAAAAATATAAATATGGTTTATTTATTTATATTATTTATGGTTAATAATAATAACAGAAATATTGTTGTGAATTTAATAATAACATATTAATAATAATTAACCAAAAAAATATTATTATTATATAATAATAATTAATTAAATAATAAAAAATAATTTATTATTTTTATTGTTTATTAAAAAATATAAAATATTGTTTTTTTTCTTAATTTATAATAATGATGGTTAGGATTTACATTAAAGCTAAAGATTAATAGTATAAACTTTTATGAATAATATTACACCCTCATAATGTGAACCCAAAAAATAATAAACCTAATGGATTAATATTATAAACCCACTTCGATAATGAGCCCAAGGGATTATAAACTTGAGGGAATAATATTACACCCAAGGGAATAATGTTATAAAGTGAAGGTATATAAATTTTAAGATAAATATTCTAAACCCTAGACTTATTGAGAAAATATTATTCACAACGTGACGTTGGACCGTGGTTAACCATGATTATAAACCAAGGGGATTTATATTAGACCCAAGGATTAATATTATAAACCATATTAATAATATCACGCACTAGGAATAAGAACCCTAGGAATAATATTAAATCTTAGGAATAATATTAAACCCTTGGAATAATATTGAACCCAAGGGATAACCATTATAAACCCAAGGTATATAAACTCTAAGTTAATTATTTTAGACCATGAAATAAACATGGTTCACCATGGTTTACCATGCTTGATTTTCGTATTAAGACAATATTTGTCACAATGCAACTTTAGACCATGATTGATCATTGTTGATTTTCATATTGAAAGAGTTATTTGTTAGAATGTGACATTGGGCCATGTTTAACCATCTTTGGACATGATTATTTTCATGAGATATTTAAATTATATCTTAGGATTAATATTATAAACCCTAAAATAAAAGCGACTAATAACCCAAGGGTTTAATATTATAAACCCAATAATTAGGAAAGCCAAGGGATAAATATTGTAAACTTAAAGGATGTGCAAACCCAACGAATCAATATTAAAAACACATGGGACTAGAATAAAGCCTAACAATTAACATTTTAAACCAAAGGGACTAATAAACCCATAGTATTACTAATATTATGAACCGAAAAAATTAGTAAGCCCAAGGGATAAAAATTAGAAAACTAAGCGATCAACAAACCCAAAGGAAAAATATTAAAAACTGAGGGAACCAATAAACCCTAAAAATTAATAGCTTAAAATCGAAGGCTTAGTAAACCCTTGGAATTATTAATATTATGAATTCAAGAGATTAAATTATAAAGGCAAGAAATTGTTAATATTATAAACCCAATGGACTAACAAACCCTTTAATATTATAGAACCAAGGAGTTATAAAACCGAAGGGATAAATATTATAAACATAATTAATCAACAAATCTATGAGATCAATATGAAAAACACAAGGGATTGATATTTTAAACCCAAATGATTGATATTTTAAACCCAAGGGATTGATAGACCCACACAATTACTAATTTTATAAAACACAGAGATTATTAATAACATAAACCCAACCACAGCAAGCATTAATGATATAAATATAATATTATTATTAGATCTAATACTTTTGTGTTCCATAAACTAGATAAATATCTTTCGTATTAATCACATCATTAGGATTTGGTCAACATTCCTAAATGAATAATGTGGTTCATCTTGAAGACGAGGCAAAAAAGCTAATCTGTCTAATTGCATAAATAGTGTGGATGCATCATTTCCTAGAATTAGTCACTGAAACTAGTTGTTTAACAAACCAGTCACTTATTGAGAGAAATCCCCTTACCCCCAAGATTTATGGGCTTACAAAAATTCATAAATTGTGGGTCCCATTAATACCTATTGTTAGCACAATAGGTAGTCCCTCTTATCATCTTGCTAAATTCTTAGCCCAAAAGCTTAAACCCCTTGTGGGTCTCACCGAATCCTATATGGAGGACTCAAATTATTTTATCAGAGAATGGAGGGATATTAGGTTGGATCGTGGGCAATTGATAAGCTTTGACTTTTTTTCCCTATTTACCAAAATCCCCATCCAAGGATCTATTGATGTCATTACATGAATATGTGACGAAGACACTTCTAGATTAGTTGGCATCTGCCTCACCTCCATTTGAAAGGTGAGTTTTATGAGAAAATTTGCAGTTTTTCTATGGGTTCCCCTTACTCCCCCATTTACGCTAACTTATTTATGGAGTATTTTCAAATGAAGACCTTGGACTTGGCTCAATTTGACCCTAGGAAGTGGAAGAGATTCATGGATGACGCTTGTATTTTTTGGTCCCATGGTTGCGAGAAGTTAGACCTATTTCTTGGTCACCTAAATTCTGAGTGAGACTTCATAAAATTCATGATGGAAGTGGACGTGGATGGTTTCCTGCCCTTATTGGATATTTTTGTCCCAATAATGGATGATGATTCCATTTAATAAAAAGTTTTTTCAAAAGAAAAATCACAGAAAAAAAAATATATTCTTGTTGATTCTAGTCATTTTCATGCTTAAAAAATTGTTTTTATTTGCACTCTTACTTCTATTATCTAATAATCTCTCACAAAAATCACTTGGAGTGAGAGAAATCCCATATTCTTGACATTTTTGAAAATAATGGGTATAATATATCTGAAGGCATATAAAGGATTAAAAGGAAAATCTACTAGGGACGATGTTGTATCGAAGGTTCATATCCCATTTATCCAAGGGACCATGGAGAAAATTTCCCATTTCCTTAGAAGGAATTTTTTCTCCTCTTCGTTCAAACCTCTATATTCTCTTAGAAATTCTCTCGGATCTGTTAATGACCCTATTGACCCAAAATACATGAAATTTGTTTACATGGTTCCTTGTTGCTGTGGAACTCCCTATATTGGTGAAGCAAGTCGATCTATTAAACAAAGGACTAGGACCACGTGGAAAACATTAGCCACAATCAATCCCACACATCGGTTGTTGCAGAACATGCTGAAAAATCATCTCACCATGTATCCACTAAGGACCTCAAAGTCATTGCTAAGGTTGAACACTTCCATGATAGGAAGCTTAGGGAAGCCATTGAGATTGAAAGGCATGTTGAGAATATCAACACGGATGATGGTTGGAAATTGAGTAAGAGTTGGAATCCAAATATCTCTAGATGATTTTTCCCATGGCGTCAAGCTTATTTTTCATTTCGCCTTTGATTGCTATATATTTTTAGGGGCTTCATTTCCCTTCTTTGTTATTTTTCATTAGTGATCTTCAATTATTTCCTTTTAACCCTTTTCTTTTTTCTTGAATTTTATTTTGATATATTATGCTATGTATTATCTTATGATATATTATATATTTTCCTATGTATTATGTTAATAAAATATTTATTAATAAACTCTTCTGACATAATAAAATTTTAAATTTCATTAAAATATTTATTAAAAGTTTTATATCATTATTAATTTTAACTATTTCATTACAATATTTATTAAATTAAAATATATTAATTAAATATTTTTTTTATATTATAACTAGCTAACTAATTCATTAACATCCTATTCTCAAGAGTTATTTGGTTAACGACTAGTTTTTATTGACTAATTCTCAAAAATGATGCATCCACGCTGTTTATGAAATAAGATCGGTTGGGTTTTTCACATTGTTGTGAGGATGAACCACATTATTTAGTTTGAAACATCGACCAAATCCTAATGATGTGATTAATATGAAAGACATTTATCTACAATTATTTTTATTATTAGTAGTAGTAGTAGTAGTTGATATTATGAATTTTATTGTTCATTAAATTTAATATACTTATTAATTAATAAATATTAATACTAATTAATTAATTAATTAATTATTATATAATAATAATAAAAATTATTATACAATATTTAATTCATTTTTAAATAACAAAAATTAACTAATTTATTAAATCTATTACTTATTGAAATGTACAAAATAATTTTATTTATATATATATTTTATATTAATGACGATTATAAGAGATTTATATTAAATGCAAGGATTAATATTTTAAACCCTATGAATAATATTATATCATAGGAATATGAACCTGTAAATTAATAAACTCAAGGGATTGATTTATAAACCTATTGGAACAATAAAACTAAGGGATTAGTACTAAAACCCCACGATATTCTAAATCTAAGGGAATAATATTACACCTCAGGAAATAATATTACAGACAAATGAATAATGTTATAAACCCAAGGTATATAAACCGCAATATAAATATTCTAAACCCTAGAGTTATCATGGTTGACAATGGTTGACCATGGTTGATTTTGATATCGAGACAATATTTTTTCACAATGTGACATTTTGCCATAATTCTCCAGGATTGATTTCCATATGCTGTCAATATTTGTTAAAATGCAATATTGAACCATGGTTGTTTTTTATATTGAGAAAATATTTGTCACAATGTGACATTGGAGCATGGTTGACCATGATTATAAACCAAGGGGATTTATATTAGCTCCAAGGATTAATATTGTAAGCCCTAGATGAATAATATTAAATCCTAGGAATAAGAACGCTAGGAATAATAGTAAACCCAAGGAATAATTATTATAGATCCAAGCTATATAATATCTAAGATAATTACTATAAATCCTAAAATAAACATGGTTTACCATGATTTATTTCCCTATGGAGAGAATATTTATCATAATGCGACATTGGGCCATGGCTGACCATGGTTGATTTTCATATTGATACATTTTTTTGTCACAATGTGACATTCAACCATGTTTGACGATTGTTGGCCATGATTACTATTCCACGTGATTTAAATTAAATCACAGGATTAATGTTATAAACACTATGAATAATATCATATCCTAGGAATATGAACCTTTACATTAATAAACCCAAGGAATTGATATTCTAAACCCAAGGAAAAATTAAACCTAAAGGATTATTTCTAAAAACCCAACGTTTTATAAACCCAAGGAAATAATATTCAACCTAAGAGATTAATATAATAAACATAAGGAATATATACCCTAAAATAAATAGTATAAGATTATAAGATTAAATATTATAGGTTATTGTTTAAGATTATATGTTTTATTACTTCATGTTAATATTATAATATTAAATTTGATGTTTATAATAACATTTTTTATTAATAATATTAGAGTTTCTTAAGAAATTCCATAAATTTTTATTATTCTTACCATAATATTAATAGATCAACATGATATTAATTTTAATTATTACTAATATTTTGTTTAGAGATATATTGATGATATTAATATTAGAAATAATAATAATAATATGATTAGTAATTATAATAATATTGCATTAATATTATATTATATTATATTATATATGCAAGGTATATAAACCCCAAGCTAAACATTGTAAACCATAGAATTATAATGGTTTAACATGGTTTATTTTCAAATTGGGATGATATTTGTCACAGTGTCACACATCATTATGGTTGAAAATGATTGATTTTCATATGTAGTCAATATTTTCCATAATGCAACGTTGGAGCATGGTTGATTTTGATATTGAGAAAATATTTGTCACAATGTTACGTTAGACCATGGTTGACCATGATTATGAAGCAAGGGGATTTATATTATACCCAATAACTAATGTTATAAACCCTATGAATAATATTAAGCCCTAGGAGTAAGAACCATAGGAATCCTAGGAATAATATTAAACCCAAAGGATAACCATTTTAAACCGAAGGGATATAAACTCTAAGACAATTATTATAAGCCCTAAAATAAACATGGTTACCATGTTTTACCATTATTTATTTTCCTATTGAGACAATATTTGTCAAAATACGACTTCGGGCCATGGTTGACCATGGTAGACAATAGTTGCTTTTCATATTGAAATAATGTTTTGTCACAATGTGACATCAAACCATGTTTGACCATAATGAGCCATGATTATTATCGTGAGAGATTTAAATTATACCTTAAGATTAATATTATAAACCCAATGAATAATATTGTACCCTAGAAATATGAACCCTTAGATTAATAAAGCCAGGGATTGAAATTATAAACCGAAGGGATTAATTCTAAAACTCCAACATTATATAAACCAAAGAAAATAGTATGAAACCCAAGGGATTAATATTATAAACCGAAGGTATATAAAACCTAAAATAAATATTATAGACTTTAAAATAAACATACATGAATAAAATAAATGCGGTGGACTATGGTAGACCATAAAGTCCCTTGCGGTTTAATACCCTAAGTGAATATGAACCCAAGGAAATAGTATTAAACCTCAGGGATGAATATTATAAGAAAAAGTTATAAATACCCAAAGATAAATATTATAAACCCTAAAATAGATATGGTTTGTCATGGTTTGTCTGGCTTTCTTTTCATATTGAGACAATCTTGACGTAGGACGGTGGTCAACCATGCTTAAACATTACTAATTGACATATCGGCACAATCTTTGCTACAGTGCAACGTTGGACCATGGTTGACCAAGGTTGATTTTCATATTGACTTAATATTTGTTACCATTTGACGTTAGACCATAGTTTACCATGATTGATTTCACACAACATGACTAGCCATAGTTGACCATTGTTGGCCAATATTGGTCATGGTTGACAATTATGTACCACATTTCAACATTATTGATAATTTAAAGCAAAGGGAATAACAAACACAAGGAAATAATACTAAAAGCCTAATGGATTATAAACCCTAGGAGCAACATTCATCCTAAGGAAATCATATATAAACCAAAGGTATAAAAAGAAGAAGATACATACTATAAATCCCTAAATAAACATGTTTGCACATGTTTGACCATGGTTTCTTTTAATATTGAGACAATCTTTGTCACAATGTGATATTGGGCATTTCTTAACAATGGTTCAACCTTTAGATTAATAAACCCAAAGAGATAATAAACCCACATGATAAATATTAAAACCCCAAAAAGATATGAACCCTAGGAAATAAAACTGAACCTAAAGCATTAATATTATAAACCCAAGATATATCAAACCTTATATAATATTGTTATATTTTATATAATAAAATAATAAATCAAATAATACAATATTTATATTTTAATTAATATAATAAAATATTAATTCAACATTATTATAATTACTATAAATCTAATTATTCTTTCTAACATTAATATTAATATCATTAATAAACACTAATATTATTAATAAAGTGATATTATTCTTAACCTAAAATCTAATATTATTATTGAAATAATGTAATAAAATGTATAATCTTAAATAATAAACGTATAACCTAAAATAATACTACTTCCGTGAAACCTAAATACTTAAACATAGTCATATTCAACCTAAATTCATCCATCTTCAACCATAGATTAACCAAAATTGCATTCAACCAATAAAATATTGTTAAAAAAGTTGGAATATCTAATTCCTACTTATTTTTGGTTGTAATTCTCTATTTGAGGAGTCTGTTCCTACACTATAGGAAGCAGCTGGAACTAAATTCATTCCTAGTTTAGTGTGTGGTTGAAAGAATCTCTAAACCACATTATCGTGAGTCGAAGATAGATTTCCTATCTTGAGACTATTTCATGTATAAATATGTGTGTAATATATTTGATTAACAATATACAATTTGAATAGAGTTTTCATACTGATATTTTATCTTGGTATCAGAGCTTCAGAGCCCGTAAGGGCCTCTGGTCCTTCCTGGTCATAGGAAAAATAAATGACTATATTTGTATAGTTTTATTAAATATTTTGTTTGTCCATCTAGCTAGTCACAGAGAAGGCGAAGCCTAAATATTTTTGGACCTAAATCTGATCCAATCTTTGTGGAGTTTGCACTTTTGGTGAAAGGAACTCTTCTCTATGCGTGGAGAATAGGAGCTTAGGCGGATCGAGTGATTCAAATAGGACCATGGATTGGTGTGCTATGTGGTTTAAAGATTGGCATGTTGCATGGTGTGTGGCTGGGTTTCGCTTAAGCGAAAGTGTATTGGGCGAAGGGTTGTGATGGAATTCATTGACCCATGTGGTTGATTTCCGGTGTTGGTCATTGTGGTCGAACCTTCGATCACTTGTCTGATTGACAGAGAAAATGTGTTGTGATTTTATGTGCTGGAAGAAACTGTTGCATGAATAAAGGATTTGCATTGATTTGCTGGATCATTTTCTACATTGATCAGTTGTTGGAGTGACTATAAAGCCTCTGTGGATGAGGGAAAAAGGATTTTTTGCATCTCATATTAGTGTCACAGCATCATGTCGATTACAAAAATCTCGTCTGCGTTCGAACTCCAGCCCCGACGATGCTTGCTGCTGCTCCCCCTATCTTCACTTGTCGATAGCTCGTCCGACAAGCTACGGCTTGAGTTGTCATCGTCTGGCGCCATTGTTGGATTGACATTGGCTGACAGAATTCTGTCAAACTACTCCATTGTGCAAGGAACACTTCCATTTATTACATGTGCATCAGTGGAGATCGATTCTATTGGAGACCGAACTGTGTAGTTTGATCATGGATCGAACTGTGTGGATGATTGTAACACCCCTAGTTTGATGTTCTGTCAAAGTTAGACATTTGAACTCTAATACAAAGGGGAGTGGACCCGAATGGATAAGTATTTTGTGGATGTAATTAAATATTTAATTTTGAAAAACTGAATAAAATAATTCTGTGCAGATTGACAAAAATGAGAATTACGAGATCACTTGCTAAATCCATGAGGATGGATAAAGGCAAATACTTTCCCCAAAAATATTTCAAAAATCCTTGAAAGAATTTATTTCCAAATTATATTTGAAGGAAAATCTAGTTTCCCCAATGATGTGGAGAGTAGTTATGAAGAGGTAAAAAGCTGGGAAAAGCAGAAAGTAGCTTTAACAGTCCCTAAATAGGGAAGCCTAGGCAAAGAGGAAGAAAATCATCCTGATATTCTGGACGCAGAATTAGCAACAGGCTTTAGGGAGTAAAAGCTTAAATAAGCTATTCCTGAATAGATTAAGAGGTTGCTCTGTTCTGGAGGTGGTCTCAGCTCGGGGGTGAGTCCTGGAGATAAATGGACTCTAAGGTTGGGAGGATTGGTCAATTGCAGAAGTGGTATGTTTAAAATTCACTAATAATTATAGAATTAGTATTGTTCAATATGGTTATTTGTTACAGATGATAATTAGAATTATAAATTGAAAATTGTCATTCCCTACATTTAACAGAAGTCTGTAGAAGAAATTTTCCTCTCAGTTCTATACAATTGTAGGAATTACATCTATGGGAAGGAATTCATCAGAATCTATAAACCAAGGCTGGTCTAAATCTGAGAATACATCTTTTCCCAAAGATGACTTACAACTTAACTTTAATCTGCTTCTTTATTATGAACTAAATACTATGAATAGAAAAAAGAAGCATAGTATCCTTAGATGCATCATAGAGGAAGGAAAATAGACACAAAGTACATCTAGTTGAAATAAGCTGTGAAATAAATAAACATAAAACACAGAGTCATCCAATTGGTATCAGTTCCATGAATCAATAGTTACAGTATATTGAATTCAATCAATTGGTAGAACCTGAGTAGGTGTTACAGGTATACCTATATGTTTAGCAAGAGAATTAAACTAACTCCAAATCTAAATACAGATGTATATTTAATACATTACACATCTATCTATACTGAAATCAAGGGCCTCTGATATATAGGTGATAACATTACTGATTAATATGGGATGCTATACATGAGAAACAATTATAGCTATACAAATTCTATCCCGAAAAATCAAATAAAAGGTCTAACAAGATGATTACCAAAACCTTATAAACTTATTTCCATCATAGCAGTCTAAAGATCTGGAGTTATCCCAGTACCAAAAAGAAATGAACGAAATATTCTAGAAATACATAGCAATTTTTCTGGTGTACAGAGGTTAAATTGGAAAGAAGAATACTGATAAGACATTATTAGTATATCTCTCCCATCCTTCATTGTATTCCAGGAGCGAGATTAAACGAGAAGCAGTTGCGGTAGTAATATCTCGAGAACACCAGAAGTGCACATAGTTAAAAGTATCCAGTGTTCACAAAACCTAGTTAAATGAATGGGAAAACTAAATGTAGCAGAAAATAAATATGTTTATCATCTCGACATAGTATGAAATTTACAATGATAGAGTAAAATAAATATAACTGTTACCAATAGTAGAGAAAATTAAAAAAAAATTCTCCTGTACGATTATTTAAATAGTCCACAGTCCATCATTAACAGAGAATATAACTCTGCCAACATAGAAATCAAAACAAAACGTGTCGACGGGATTCCATTTCCGAAATTCCCAAATACTAGACATCACTTATAAATTATAATTGAGCAGTGTCTAAGAAAATTTCAGAGTATCAGATTCTATAGATCCCAAAACGAGTTATGAAGAAATATCTCGTCAGAGGAAAGCAACGAGTCACAAATACCGACCTGAAACCAACGATGAAAAAAAGAGGAATGATATTAACAAGCCCCAGGGATTAATTGTATGTAAATATATGTGAATCCCAAACAATTTCAGAGTAGTAGCTCATTTGCGTCAACCAGGAAGATAGACAAGGAAATGAGAATGACGAATTAGGTCAAATTAAATGATAGGTCAGATCATGAAGGTCATCGCAGAGAAAGAAGTTACCTCCTTGATCATCTTGGAAATGGAAGCGCCTCTGCAATATCAAACGACATGTAAATTTCCCAAGGTTGAAAATTATCTATCAAAAATGGAGAAGAAAATATGGGCAGCTACTTTGTTCGACACACCTTGGACCTCTCTGACAAGAAGGCCAAAGCAGATCTCTGAGAAGGAGTTAAACGCGAGAAGGGCAGAATCATCATCATCGAAATGTAACTAAGTCACCAACGTCGAGATGGCCAGATTTGCTACGAAGGACACAAACGCCTCCTACGTTATGTATTCGTTGGAGGTTGAGTGATACCATGAAATTGAAAAAATGAAATCAAGAGTTAAAACTGACTGTGTCTAACAATAGTAGGAGTCGAGAGCAGAAGGAAATCAATGAACTAAGATAACTCTGAAACATGGTCTCAAGAAACATTAAGAAAATCCAAATCAATATTACCTGGATGCATAAACCCTCTCATGCCGCCATCGAACTCTGGTAACAAACGAGGGAAGAACACTGGTAGCAACTGAAGAGTCGAACGCTCTGTAAAGAGAAACAGTATGAGGGCGGAAAATTTTTATTGCGGTTCGAAACCCTAACTCGAAACAAATCTCACCATCCACATGTATAAATATGAGGAGGGTAGGGATGGATCGAGACCTCGGTCTCAACGTTGAGTTTCATAAATAGTCTCCAACCACATATATCGCATGGAGGAGTGAATACATTAAAGTCTGAGAGGCGCTCATATGAGCCAATTGACAAGATAATAATAAAAAAACACACTGGTTGAATCCACCGCTCAGAAGCCATAGATACGCCTGCCATGTCACAGTACGAGTGGAGTAAAGACCACTCCAGAAACCATACTCCAATGCATAGACGTATGAAATCTAGGGTGGTTAAACCAAGGCGGGTACACAACAGAATTTAATGTCACAAATAAATCTCAATACCTTGGTGTGTTATATCAAAGTGACGGTTTTGAGAGACGTGGTCACATTATAAATCATGCAAGGTCGGAACTTGAACTTCTAGACATAATACACAATGATTCATAAATTGCATAACCATGTAACCAAGGAAACCTGAGAAAGGAACTATAGAATATTGACCTATGTCGAACAAAACTAAATCAAAGGTTTGGAACGTTGAAATTTATATTACTTTCTGGCATGTCAATACTTATACGATGTATGCATAGGGATGACATAAGAGGTTGGTTCGATCCCTTATGAAAGTGAAAAATTTTATATGTAAAACCAATTAAATTCCAATCATTCAAGTTCCACGATATGATCGATGGTTAGGGATAATAGTCCCATGAAAATCAAAATGGAATATACATTAACCCTCAAGGGTTATGGGAGATAATGGTAAATGGTAACAAAAAAAAACATAGAATAGAGAGCAAAGTAAAAATATAAAAGGGAATATAATTGACCAAACTTTGTTTAGTAGATTGAGATATTGAAAAAGGACCATATTAAAATAAGTGGTAAATCGACATTCCAAGTAAGAGAATAATTTTGGGGAACAAGAAATCTTCTCATATAATTAGAATGATATGTACTGATTTAAGGAGTTCAAAATACACCTACAGAGGAAAAAAAAATTTTAGGTAGGAGGGACGTTACAAATGGTATCAAAGCTCATGTTGCATAAACTGGGTTGTTTTTGTTGTGCTCACTGTTGCTATGCGCTGACTGTGTAAATTATTTATTGTTGAAAAAAAATAAAAATTATTACTGATCTGTATTGTTTAGTGTACAGTGTGGTGCTGAAATAGACAATTCCAATGGCTGGAAGTGATGAAATTTATGTTGATCTGCGTGAGGAAGAAAATACACCAGATCCTAACGCTTTGGTGATGGCTATGTTACACAGTTTGCAACGAGAAATGGCTGAGCTAAGAAGCCAGAATGATAGATTTTCATTAGGCAGTGAGGAGCAGGAAAAGCTCATCAGAGAATTAACTTCGCAGAATAGCCAAGAGGGTGAAGGTTCCGGAAAGAGGAAGAATGATGAGTCTGAAGACGATGATGCTGTTAGGCATCAATATAAGTAGAAAAAGGAATTACAGGGGGAATTACGAAAGATCAAACCTCCCTCCTATAATGGGGAGAAGGAGGAAGATGCTGAAGCTTGGTTACTAAACATGATTAAATATTTTCAGGTTTATGAATATGAAAGCAATCTGAAAGCCAGATTAGATGTTTACCAGCTACAAGGTAAGGCTACCTTGTGGTGGGAAGAGACGAAAATGGTTCATGCCATTGATGAAAAGACAGTTACTTGGGAAGATTTCTAGGTTAATTTTAAAAACCATTACTTAAAGGAATCCCATGAAATCAGACTGGGACAGCTCACTATCGATGATTTTGTCACCAAATTTACAAATCTGCTGAGATATGTCCCTTATATTCGTGAAGAGAAGGAAAAGGTGCAAATATTTCTGAACTATTTTCCTGTTGTGTACAAGGAGAAAATAGAGTTTGATAATCCAAAAACCATCGATGAAGTAGTGAGAAAAGCTAGATTGTGCTACTAGCAGTTTAAAGGAAGGGGTGAGCATGGAAAAAGCTGGGTAAATAAGAGTGAACTCAAGGGGAAGAAATAGAAACCAGCTTATTTGAGGAAATTTGGTAGGGATCATCAGCAAAAGAAATTTAATAAACCCAAAGAAATTCAAACTGCTCAGTCCCAAGTAGGTTCAAAAAAACTAGATGGAGACAATAAGAAAGAAGGCACCGTAAAAATGAGGGAACCTTTAAAATGTTGGGGATGTGGATAACCTCATCTCTTGAGGGATTGTCCCCACTGAAACATTCAGATGATTATGAGAGATCGAGAAGCTACCACAGTAAATGACATAGCCAGAAATATACCCACTATCAGTGTAGCCTTTGAGAATCGACAAGCAGAACATCAAGCTACCATGGCGGAGATGGAAGGTAATATTTCTGACCAATCTGTTACTGTTTTGATTGATTCGGGTGCTTCTTTGAGTTACATTAGTCCAAAAATTGTAGAAAAATGCAATCTCAAAACTGAAAAATTTCAGCAGTCTTGGTTGGCCCAGTTAGCCACTGGAATCAAGAGGAAGGTAACACATAAATTACCCCAAACAGCAATTAAATTAAATTATTTTCATACAGAAGTGAATTTGAACATTCTACCCTTAGGCTCATATGACTTGTTGATAGGAATGGACTGGCTAGAAAAGAGAAAGGTTGTGATGAACTGTTGGGATAAAACTCTGCAATGTATAGATGAAGAAGGAAAACCTTTAATTCTCAAAGGAAAACCAAAACTCATCTCTGTAAGACAAATAACAGCACTGTAATTAAAAATAACAGCTAGGAAAGGATATCAAGTTTATGCAGTACATGTTGAAGAAATAGAACAACAACCTGAAGGAAATCTGTTGGATACTTTTCCAGTGGTGAGAGAGTTTAAGGGAGTTTTTCCAAATGATATTCCTCATCTTCCCCCCAAAAGAGAGATTGACTTTTCAATCGATTTGGTACTGGGAGCAACACCTGTTTCCCGAGCCCCTTATCGAATGAGCCCCCCTGAACTCATGGAGCTGAAAATGCAATTGCAAGAATTGATAGATAAAGGTTATATCAGACCGAGTGTGTCTCCTTGGGGAGCACCAGTACTGTTCGTGAAAAAGAAGGATGGAACCTTTAGAATGTGAATTGATTATCGTCAGCTGAATAAGTTGACAATTAAGAACAGATACCCTCTGTCCAGAATTGATAATATTTTTGATCAGGTAAGAGGAGCTTCAGTATTTTATAAGATAGGTCTAAGGACTGGTTATCACCAGCTCAGAATTAAAGAAGAAGACATCAGCAAAACAACTTTTTGAACCAGGTATGGTCACTATGAATTTGTAGTCCTACCTTTTGGTTTGACAAATGCCCCAGCCACCTTTATGTGCTTAATGAACAGTGTGTTAAATAAGTACTTGGATAAGTTTGTGCTTGTGTTCATAGAAAATATTTTAGTTTATTCAAAAATTAAGGAGGAACACAAACAACACCTGATAATAGTGTTGCAAACTCTGAAAGAAAACCAGTTATATGCCAAGTTCAGTAAATGTGAATTCTATAAGGAAAAGATCCAATACTTGGGACATATTATTTCTGAACAAGGGTTGGTTTTTTACCCTGAAAAGATAAAGGCTATTAAAGAATGGCCTGTGCCAACTGATGTTTCAGCAGTGAGGTCATTTTTGGGGATTACAGGTTATTATCGCAGATTTGTGGAGAGATTTTCTGCCATAGCATATCCCATAACCTCACTACAAAGAAAGGGGGTCAAATTTGAGTGGACTGAAAAATGCAAAAAAAGTTTTGAACAATTAAAATTAAAACTCACCACAACCCCTATATTGAAAATTGCAAATCCTGATAAAGAATTTGTTGTATGTACAGATGCCTGTAGAGAGGGGTTGGGAGGAGTCCTTTTGCAGGAAAATTCAGTTATTGCATATGAGCCTAGGAAACTTAAGACACATGAACAAAACTATAGTGCATATGATTTGGAGTTGGCTACTATAATTCATGCCTTGAAGATGTGGTGACACTATCTCCTTGGAAAAAAAATTACATTGATGACTGATCATATTAGTCTTAAATATTTCTTTTCCCAAACTAATTTGAATGCTAGACATGCCAGATGGCTATCTTTTTTGAGTGAATTTGATATCGACATAAAACATATCAGAAGGAAAGAAAATAAATTGTAGATGCCTTGAGCAGAAATGCTTGTCAAAATATAAATAGTATTGGAAGTAGTGCTAGTTTTGATTTAGAAGATTTAGTGAAAAAGGTAGCAGACCAGGATCCAAATTATCAAACACTACAGGTGAAATTACTAAATAAGGAGATGACTGATTACACTAAAAACCAAAAAGGGCTGATCTGCTACAAAAGCAGATTATATATCCCTAATATGGAGCCCTTGAAAAGAGAGATTATAGATGAATATCATAAACAGTCGTATGCAGGGCATCCATGATATCAGAAAATGTTAATAGCTTTGAAAAAGAAGTTGCTTTGGCCAGGAATTAAAAGAGATGTAGCAGAATATTTAGCTAGATGCATGGAGTGTCAACTAGTTAAAGTTGAGCATCAGCATCCTGATGGTATTTTAAACCCTTTGCCGATTGCAGAATGGAAATGGGACACAGTTTCTATAGATTTTATAACAGGGCTACCCAAAACTAAATACCAACACGATTCAGTGATGGTAGTAGTAGACACTTTAACAAAAGCTGCACACTTTATACCTGTAAAGTCTACTTTTGGGACAACCCAAGTAGCAAAGGTGTTTCTAAAAGAGATAGTAAGATTACATGGGGTCCCAAAGATGATTGTTTTAGATAGAGATTCTAAGTTCACAACAACCTTTTGGAAAGGTCTATTTGGAGGTATGGGCACTAAGTTAAATTTTAGTACTGCCTATTACCCTCAGACCGACGGTCAGACAGAGAGAACTAACGAGATTTTGGAGGATATGTTGAGAATGTATGTGATGGATAGGCCATCAAAATGGAAAGACTACTTGCATTTAGCTAAATTTTCCTATAATAACAGTTACCAATCATCTATTAAAATGAGTCCGTTTGAGGCACTCTATGGAAGGAAATGTTGTATTCCTTTGAGCTGGAGCCAACCTGAGGATAAGCTAATGTTGGGACCAAATGCTTTACAAGAGATGGAAAAAATTGTTAAACAAATACAAAGAAACTTCAAGACAGCACAAGATCGCCAGAAAAATTATGCTAATAAGAAGAGAGTACATCAAGAATTCAAAGCGGGACAGCATGTGTATTTGCGTATTAAACCAAAAAAGAGCACACTTTATGCTGGAAGTTGTGCAGAACTATCTCCTAGATATTGTGGCCCATTTGAAGTATTAGAAAGGGTGGGACCAGTGGCTTACAAGATGGTCTTACCGCCCCATGTTAAAGTTCATGATGTGTTTCATGTTTCATTATTAAAAAGATATATACATGATGCTTCTCCCATATTTGATTGGAATGTGATACAGGTGAAACCAGAAGGGGAGTTCCTTCCATAACTGCTTCAAATATTGGAGTGGGAAGAAATTTAATTGAGGAATTGAATGGTAGCAAGAGTAAAGGTGCAATGGAGGCACTTTACTGCTGAAGAAGCTACCCGGGAAAGAGATGCTGAAATGATGGAAAAATATCCATTTTTGTTTGAAAGATGAACTCTAGTAATTAGATATTAACACCAAGGATGGTGTTTGCTTTCAGAGGGGGGATATGTAACACCCTTAGTTTGATGTTCTGTCAAAGTTAGACATTTGAACTCTAATCCAAAGGGGAGTGGACCCCAATGGATAAGTATTTTGTGGATGTAATTAAATATTTAATTTTGAAAAAATGAATAAAATAATTCTGTGCAGATTGACCAAAATGAGAATTATGAGATCACTTGATAAATCCATGAGGATGGATAAAGGAAAATAATTTCCCCAAAAATATTTCAACAATCCTTGAAAGAATTTATTTCCAAATTAGATTTTGAGGAGAATCTATTTTCCCCAATGATGTGGAGAGTAGTTATGAAGAGGTAAAAATCTAGGAAAAGCATAAAGAAGCCTTAAAAGTCCCTAAATAGGGAAGCCTAGGCAAACAGGAAGAAAAGCATCCTGATATTCTGGATGCAGAATTAGCAACAGGATTTGGGGAGAAAAAGCTTAAATAAGCTATTCCTGAACAGATTAAGAGGTTGGTCTGTTCTAGAGGTGGTCTCAGCTCAGGGGTGAGTCCTGAAGATAAACAAACTCTAATGTTGGGAGGATTGGTCAATTGGAGAAGTGGTATGTTCAAAATTCACTAATAATTATAGCATTAGTATTGTTCAATATGGTTATTTGTTATAGATGTTAATTAAAATTATAAATTGAAAATTATCATTCTCTACATTTAACAGAAGTCTATAGAAGAAATTTTCCTCTTAGTTCTGTACAGTTGTAGGAATTACATCTATGGGAAGGAATTCATCAGAATATCTAAACCAAGGGTAGTCTAAATCTGAGAATACATCTTTTCCCAAAGATGACTTACAATTTAACTTTAATCTTCTTCTGTATTATGAACTAAATACTATGTATAGAAAAAGGAAGCATAGTACCCTTACATGCATCATAGAGGAAGGAAACTAGACACAAACTATATCTAGTTGAAATAAGCAGTGAAATAAATAAACATAAAACACAGAGTCATCCAATTGGTATCAATGCCATGAATCCATAGTTACAGTATACTGAATTCAATCAATTGGTAGAACTTGAGTAGGTGTTACAGGTATACCTATATGTTTAGCAATAGAATTAAACTAAATCCAAATCTAAATACAGATGTATATTTAATAGATTACACAACTATCTATACTGAAATCAAGGGCCTGTGATATATAGGTGATAACATTACTGATTAATATGACATGCTAGACATGAGAAACAATTATAGCTATACAAAGTATATCCCGAAAAATCAAATAAAAGGTCTAACAAGATGATTACCAAAACCTTATGAACTTATTGTCATCATAGCAGTCTAAAGATTTGGAGTTATCCCAGTACCAAAAAGGAATGAACGAAATATTCTAGAAATACATAGCAATTTTTCTGGTGTACAGAGGTTAAATTGGAAAGCAGAATATTGATAAGACATTATTTGTATATATCTCCCATCCTTCATTGTATTCCAGGAGCAAGATTAAATGAGAAGTAGTTGTGGTAGTAATATCTTGAGAACACCAGAAGTGCACATAATCAAAAGTATCCAGTGTTCACAAAACCTAGTTAAATGAATGGGAAAACTAAACGTAGCAGAAAATAAATATGTTTATCATCTGGAGACAGTATGAAATTTACACTAACAGAGTAAAATAAATATAACTATTACCAATAGTAGAGAAAATTCAAAAAAAATTCTCCTGTACAGTTATTTAAATAGTCCACAGTCCATCATTAACGGAGAATGTAACTCTGCTAACATAGAAATCAAAACAAAATGTGTTGACGGGATTCCATTTATGAAATTCCTGAATACCAGACATCTCTTATAAATTATAATTGAGGAGTGTCTGAGAAAATTTCAGAGTATTGGATTCTATAGATCCCAAAACGAGTTATGAAGAAATATCTCGTCGAAGGAAAGAAACAAGTCACAAATACCGACCTGAAACCAATGATGAAAAAAAGAGGAATGATATTAACAAGCTCTGGGGATTAATTTTATGTAAATCAATATGAATCCCAAACCATTTCAGAGTAGTAGCTCACCTGGGTCAACCAAGAAGATAGACAAGCAAATGAGAATGAAGAATTAGATCAAATTAAATTATAGGTTAGATCATGAAGGTCATCGTAGAGAAAGAAGTTACCTCCTTGATCATCCTGGAAATGGAAGCGCCTCTGCAATATCAAACGACATGTAAATTTCCCAAGGTTGAAAATTATCTATCGAAAATGGAGAAGAAAATATGGACAACTACTTCGTTCGACACACCTTGGACCTCTCTGATGAGAAGGCCAACGCAGATCTCTGATGAGGAGTTAAACGCGAGAAGGGAAAAATCATCATCATCGAAATGTAACTATGTCAGCAACGTTGTGATGGCTAGATTTACCATGAAGGACGCAAACACCTCCTACGTTATGTATTCGCTGGAGGTTGAGCGATACCATGAAATTGAAAAAAGGAAATCAAGATTTAAAACTGACTGTGTCTAACAATAGTAGGAGTCGAGAGCAGAAGGAAATGAATGAATTGAGATAACTCTGAAAGATGGTCTCAAGAAACATTAAGACAAGCCAAATCAATATTACCTGGATGCATAAACCCTCTCATGCCACCATCGAACTCTGGTAAGAACACTGGTAGCAACCGAAGAGTCGAACGCTCTGGAAAGAGAAATAGTATGAGGGTGGCAAAATTTTACAGTGGTTCGAAACCCTAACTCGAAACAAATCTCACCTTCCACGTGTATAAATCTGAGGAGGGTAGGGGTGGATCGAGACCTCGATCTCAATGTTGAGTTTCATAAATAATCGCCAACCACATATATCACACGAGGGAGTGAATACATTAAATTCTCAGAGGCACTCATATGATCCAGTTGACAAGATAATAATAAACAAACACATTGGTTGAAGCCACCGCTCAAAAGCCATAGATATGTCGGCCATGTCACAGTACGAGTGGAGTGAAGACCACTCCTGAAACCATACTCCAATGCATAGACACATGAAAGATAGGGTGGTTAAACCAAGGCGGGTATGCAACATAATTTAATGTCACAAATAAATCTCAGTACCTTGGTATGTTATATCAAAGTTACGGATATGAGAGACGTGGCCACATTATAAATCACAGAAGGTAGGAACTTGAACGTCTAGACATAATACACAACGATTCATAAATTTCATAACCATGTAACCAAGGAAACCTGAGAAAGGAACTATAGAATATCGACCTATGTCGAACATAACTAAATCAAAGGTTTGGAACGTTGAAATTTATATTAATTTCTGGCATGTCAATACTTATATGATTTATGCATAGGGACGACATAAGAGGTTGGTTTGATCCCTTATGAAAGTGACAAATTTTATATGTAAACCCAATTAAATTCCAATCATTCAAGTGCCACGATATGATCGATGGTTAGGGATAATAGTCCCATGAAAATAAAAATGGAATATACATTAACCCTCAAGGGTTATGGGAGATAATGGTAAATGGTAACACAAACAAACATAGAATAGAGTGCAAAGTAAAAATATAAAAGGGAATATAATTGAACAAACTTTGTTTAGTAGATTGAGATATTGAAAAAGGAACATATTAAAATAAGTGGTAAACCGACATTCCAACTAAGAGAATAATTTCGGGGAACAAGAAATCTTCACATATAATTAGAATGATATGTACTGATTTAAGGAGTTTAAAATACACCTACAGAGGAAAAAAAAATTTGTGGTAGGAGGGACATTACAATGATGTGATCTCATTGTAGAGCTACTCGATTTAGGTGGTGTAGAAATGTGTATTGTGGCATCTCCATGGATGTGTAAATTTCCTACAGAGTTGTGGTAATGTTTTGGTGAACTTGGCTCGATATTCTGTCATTATTTCTGACCTTTGTCTTTAGTGGATTGGTTCTTTGAATTCTAAAGGTAAGAATATCGGTGTTATCAGCTGTGTATTTTGGATTGCAGTGTGTATAAGGGTCAATCCGGGTTGATGGTTAAACACATAACTATCGTGGTCCCTGGGGGTAGTTGTGAAGATTGGTGCAACATATTTGTTGTAGTCGTTGAGCCTGGTGTGGTGATTATATGAGCATTGGTTTCTCATGGTGGAATAGTACAAAGTTGGAATTGTACACTGCAGCTATGAGCCTATCAACATTCATTTTTTTTTTTGTTGGTGTGGATCCGAACCTATGCAGGTTTTGGAGAAGGCTTACATAGCTTCTAGCGCAGTGATCATACAAACCTTCCTTGTATGCACTGAATTATGTTTCCATTGAATTGTAGTGAATTTCGTTGAATTGTGTTGCCTATCACTTGACAAATTATCGATTCTCTCTCTGAAGTCGAGTCGGTGGTGAGTATGTGTTGTGCAATTCTAATCTTGACTGTGATCACTAAATTTAAAACTCACAGGCTATGAGGAAGGCAATGTTATTGATGATGGATCGTATCTACTATGTTCAATTTCCTCGGAGATTTAAGGGAATAGATCCCAGTAATCGGTTGTGTGTCTCGAAAAATGGCTTTGTATGTATTTTAACCTCCAAGGGAAAAGGAGCACACTTGTTGCTGTGGTAGGCATCAAAACTCATGGTGACATAGAGGGTCGAGGGCTCACTATCCTGGAGAGAGTCATGGAGCGGTGGATGAATGTTGTAACGATGTTGAAATTTGTCAGTCCAGTGTGTAGATGGTCGGTTCTGTGGGGCTAGGACACCCGATATTTATTTATTTATTTTAGGACAGATGGTAGAGAATTTAGTAAGATCAGTCTGAGGAGGAATACAAATGAGCTGCAAACGGGTGACCACTAAGAAAGCAGCTAATGAATCAGAGCTCAGGTTTGAGAGTGTGTGTATGAGTGTTGTGTAGTGGAGCATTATATGTTATAATTATTGATGAGGAGGAGATGGAATCAGCTCTTATCCCATAACACCTCTACTAATTTCAAATTCGCTGGAAGAATATGAAATGATGTCTTGGGGATTCCATGCTCTTCATTGAGTGCTTGAAAAATGGTTGTTGAACTTTTTTTCACCGTAGCAGAACACGGTGCTCGTTTGGAAGGGGCTGGGGTTGCTAGAATATTGAAAAATATTGGAAAAGGTAATGTGAATGACACTGCAGATTAATTGCCAACATTAATATATCATTCAAAAGATGGCTCGGGTGTTGGAGCTTCTCTCCTAGCTGCATCTCACTCGATATACAGAGAGGGAGAAGTTTATGCTACCATCCAAATGTTTTAATTCTCTGATGATGTTTTTTAAATTTGCAATGTATTGTTGTGTAACTGTCATGACAATGTAAACTAGTTTTAATTTAAGTGACATTGGTGTGACCAACTATTGTCATATTATTAGTGTGTGTTGGAACTGGTCACTCCAACAATACACAAGTTTGCAGGAAAATTATTATCTACCAGATATATTGACGACATGACACTGAAGATGGGAGTGTCAGAGATTGGAGGATGATCAAGTTTGCGTGTGCACGGTGTGATGGAAACAAATTGTGGAGACAAATCTGCATGTTCAATTGCGAGGAGATTATTTGGACAGTGGGTCTTAGTTGTTGCAGTATGTCAACGAGCATGAGGATGCATGCTTGGAAGCAGTTACCAAACCTTGATACTATGAACAGGTGAATTTGTAGATGACAGCAGATAGGACCATGGAGTCCTGGATTAGTGTTTTGAGAAAGGAAAATTGTTTCTCTTTGTATGGATGTGAGTGCCTATGTCTGGATCATCAGTGCTGGAATGCACTGCATTGAGTCCAATTGAAAAGTCGTCAATCTGTTTCTTTATCAGTGGACCCCTCATAGGTATCGTTGGTGAAAAATGGCTACTGGTATGTTTGGAAAATAATCATCTATGGGTAGAGATAGAGAAATTAAATCTGAAGATTTTATGCTTTATTTACTTTCTTGGAATCATGTTCAAAGTTACTGAGCCTTATTGAGCTCAACTAACTCAATGTAGGTAAAGTTATTTTGTTATAATTAGCTACTCTAACAAATGAAAGGTGGAACGTGAAGTTCCAAGTTTTAATTGACAATGTCAAAGATGCCCAAGATGTGAGCAATGAAAGAGGAGGTAATGAAGCATAAACAACTATTATGTTAGACAACAAAGTAAATTTTTGTTTGAGTTAGTGTGGGTTTGTGTGATAATTTGCCTAGCATGTTATAAGCAAGTCTGGGAAAATTGTTGTAGTGGTCATGTTATGTACCTGGAAACTCCAAAAGTTGAAGTATGGAATGTAAGCCTTGTAAATGCATGTGTAAAGTTTGTGGTAATCTCAAAACCACCTTGTCATGGTTTATAGTCAGTCAGAAACCATCTTTTTTCACTGTAAAGTGATGGTTTGTGGTGAACCAAAAACCACATATAGAGCCTTAGTGGCTACAGGATTTTCCCAGTGGTGGCACATTTAAGTTTTTTATTTGCCCAGTAGTGGAAGATTGGACTTTCCCGGTGGTGGCGCATTTAAGTTCCATATTTTCTCAGTGGTGGCAGATCAGACTTGCCTGGTGGTGGCATATTGAAGTTGCGGATTTGCCCAGTGGTGGCAAATCAGACTTGCCGAGTGGTGGGGGAGTTGGAATATCTAATTCATACTTGTCTATGGTTGTAATTCTCTATTTGAGGAGTTTGTTCCTACAGTATAGGAAGTATCTAGAACTAAATTCATTCCTAGTTTAGTGTGTGGTTGAGAGAATCTCTCAACCACATTATTGTGCGTCCAAGATATATTTTCTATCTTGAGACTATTTCATGTATAAATATGTGTGTAATATCTTTGATTAACAATATAGAATTTGAAAAGAGTTTGCATACTGATATTTTATCTCTGAACCAATGATTACAGTTTGTAACATTCATTTGCGTATCGGTTAGCCGTGGCATGTAAAATGTAAGTTTATTACATCTATGCAACATTTGTAACAATCATCATATTAGGAAACTTTCTTCATTTGTGTAATAGTTATAGAATTCATGGCAATTTCATGCAAACAAATTTATGACAAGTTAAAACTGGGCATAAATTAGAGTTAGCCATGGATTTTAATTTAAAGAAAAAAATTATTTATTCAATGTCCAGTAATGGAGTGATTTTTTGATAAATAATAATTTAAAAAATAGAAAACTTATTTTTTATAGATTTTTAAAATTAACTTCAAATAAATAAAAACATAAAATTTCTTAGAGAACAATATTATTTAAAATAACAAATAAATATATGAACATTATTTCATTTCACTAAAGATATAATAAAATTATATAATTATCTTCTTTTCATTTTTTTTCATTCGAAAATTTTTAATTTTCATTAATATAGAAAATTACATGGTTTAGATACATATGGTATATTTATCAAAAACAATAGTCCAACTATGTTCTGTCAAGGTATACATGATAGTAAAAATATGGTGAAAGACTCTTATAATGAAAACAAAAATAAGAATATGGTGAAAGAGTGTTATAATGAAAACAAAAATAATTACATATGTTCAGAGTATATAAATATATTTATTATAAAAGAACATGTTATATGTGTTGATCGTTTGTTGCCTAGTCTATGTAAGGCCGATGATAATAACTGAAATGCTCTTGTTATTCTATCATCGTGGAGAGTAACTATCTTTTCTATCATTTCAAGCATATTCTTCACCGCATTGATTGAAATGGTCCGAAAGAATCGAGGCTGAAATTTAATATTAAATCCATGAACTGTAACACATTTATCAATAATAGTTCAGTAATATTAAGTATTTTAATATTGTAAACTCGAAAGAGAGTTTGGAAAAGTAGTAAAGGTTAGAGTACAATAATTTTAAATTTACTATAAAAATTTAATTAATACAAAAATAAGAGAAAATGGTTTCTCCTCTAGATATTAAGAAAATTGCTCATCTTCTAAAAGTTAACATCTAAATAGAAATTTTACATTAACAAGTAATTTTCAATATGATTATATTTTCCTATTACCTTGATAAGTAATTTTCGACATGATTACATTTCCCTATTACATTTTCTAGAGAAAATTATTTATCCTATAGAAATTAACATCTAAATAAAAATTTTACATTAATAAATAATTTTCAATATAATTACATTTTCCTACTACATTGACAAATAATTTTTAATATGATTACATTTCCCTATTAAATTTCTTCGAGAAAATTGTTTATCCTTTAGAAATTAACATATAAATAGAAATGTATTACATTGACAAGTAATTTTCAGTATTATTACATTTCCCTACTATTTGTCAATATCATTACATTTCCTCATTGCATTTACTCAGGGTTAGACAAAACAAAAGATGCAAAAGAAAATTTTACATAAGTAATTTTCAATATGATTACATTTCCCTACTACTTGTCAATATGATTACATTTTCCTATTACATTTTCTCATTGCATTTACTCAGGGTTAGACAAAACAAAAGATGCTCAAGGTTTCGTGATGATCTCTAATTCCACTGCTTCAATTGGGGGATGCTACATCTCTCCTGTAATGTTCCTCAATACCCTCCCTAATTTTTTTTTTTTTCTATTATGTTGTCATCATAAATCTAACTTTCTTTTCATTTAAATAGTATCCTTGCTGATCATTAGTTCTTCTCTGTTAACTATTAATAGTTATTTAAGAAGACCTCTTACAAATTTATATTAATATACCTCTACTAAATATAAGTTTACAAATTTATCTCTTATTAACCTTTATATGTATATTCCAATATACACTTTCACTTCCTCTCGTATGATAATGGCTGTGATCATTCCTATTATCATATACCTTACCTAGGAATATATATAGTAAATTTTTGTTCATATTCTCTCATGCCTATAATTAATTTTCAATACTTATTAATAAAATAACCATTAATATAATTATATTACTCTATCTGATTGTTCCACTTGCCAAAGGTTTGCACATCTTCTATCGTGATAATTTTATTCAACTTATAATTTCACCTTGTACCATAAAAGTTCTCATTGACTTTTATACCAATGTAACTCTCAATATATGTATTTAGATTTTGATATCACTATAATATTATAAAATCCTTTAACCTTGATGTACGTTAATGTTTCTATTGTGAATATTATAATCCACATGATCCTGCTTTACAGTTTGATTTCCTTGACATTTAATTTGTTGGAATTTACGTGGAATATAAAATCTTTGTATCCAGTACCAATTATGATTCATGGAAGTTGGTTAATGGTTATTAATTAACCTCTTTAATTGCTCTGGTGATCATATTTCATTTACGTGTACCCCTGTCGGATATAGTACTTGTTGAAATTCAATTCAGATTTTATTTGATCTCCTCAATATTTTCTCAGTACGTTTAAGGTTATCACTTATTGTGAACTGGTTGGCTCACTAACTCTTCTCCTCTGGATTGAAGAAACGTTGATTTCCTCCCATCGAACCCTAGTTTATTGTACACACGGTTTAGATAATGACACATGTAAGGTGTCGATTTACTAGGGTTTCAGATGGCACTGGGGTATATCTTGTTTAATTTATGAGTTGATTTCATTCATTTGTTGAGTTCTTTGATTCAACGGAGCGCTTCCTCTTCTGAACGAAAGGAACCTATACAACTCGGCTTCAAAGGTTTTCTGAGTTTTATGGAATGATTCGGCCTCTCTACATGTAGGTAAATCATGACTTAAATCTCTGTTAAATATTGTTATAATTTTTTTCTAAGAATCCTGGTATGAATGTCGCCACTTTGTTTTGGTTATCGATTTATCTCCCAAGTTCATTAATTATATGATATGTATAAAATATCATTGGTTGAATTTCTCTTTTATTTCGCTATGTATCGTAGAACATCCTCTGTGGTTCTTCATATGGCTTCGATTTGTGTTATAGCTCATGGCTTGAATGTACACCCTGGTAAGGGTTTAATTTGACTGCATACATTTGATGAAATTTCGTATTGAATTTATATATAGACTTATAACGAAACTCATCATTTGATGCACGTCTCTTTGCAGATCTTGAGATAATCATGAAGGGTTTTTCAACATATTTCTATTCAGGTAACGAGGGTTGATATTTCCAGTACTCATGAAAAGTTTTTATTATACTTTTTTATTTTAATTATATCGATTTATAATTGATGTTAAACTTCTATTATTGGTCTGTTGCAGGTAATGAAGACATCAAATCTTCGCTTACACTTTTAAAACTTTTGTTTTGTCCTGAGTATTCAGACTCAAGTCTTACCATTTCTCTCGGCTTGTAATCCAGGTTGATCATGGATAACTGAGGAGCATCTCTGCATTTCCAATTAAAAATTTCTCCAGTTGTTAAAGTTTTATAGATTGAATTTATAATCCGAGGATCTTAGTCCTCTCTCTCGCATTTTAACGAGAACCTTTCACTATATCGCTTTTCCTTTTAGAATATTATGGTGTGAGAATTTTTCCACCTTATCTCTTCTGTAATAATTTTAATTATTATTAGAATGTATATTTTGCTTGTTTAAGACCTCTCGTCTTACAATGAGGGGCATACTTTTTTTTAACAGTAGGGTACTATTTTCTTTTGACTGATAAATTTTTTTGGGTTTAAAATATATATTTACCTAACTGATAGTTACATGAAATATATTCCAGTGGAATTCTTTTATTTATTTCATTTTATTATACTTCACCTCACAGTTTATCATCATTTTCATACTATATCTGTGGTTAATAATATATAGTTATTTGAAGAATGTATTTTCCTCTAGTCAGTATTTTAAGTACTACTAGTCCTCCGTTATAGAAACGCTAACTCATAATTACAACATATCACTATGGTTAACATTTTTCTATTCCTATTTATTAAATGTTCCAGTTTTCACTTTAAAAGTGAATGATATAGAGATATCATACCTAGAGTTATAAGCTAATTTAATTAAATTGATTCTCACATTTTCTTCCTCCATAGATTCTCTGTAATCTGGTGTAATTTATGGTATTTTTTTTTGATAAAATATTACATATATTTTAGGGGATTAAAAATTTTCTGTTCACTCTGATGGCAAGTAAAGTACCTTTATCATTCAGATAAGAGAGTACAATAATGATTTGATACCATTGATATATTTGTCTTTTACTTACAACTTTTAGTTATTTCCATTCTGAATAAATTTGTATTTTTCATGCCAACATATCATATGATGCAGTAGAATTATTTTTGTATTGTTATATTTATTCAAAACAACAATACTCTTTCCAGATTTAACTTACAGTTTATTTGAACTAATTTTTTTCTTGATTGTGGATTAATTTCCTCTTTGCATATGTATACAAAGTTTACATTATCATACCATTTAGCTATTAATATAGAAAATCTATATCTTTCTGTTCATATAACTATTGCCTTATAGAAGCAGATTAAAGTTACACTTTAATTATTCCAGGGAATTATTTTAATATCTCCATATTTAAACGAGACTATGGTTTAAAGGTTTTGGCTGATAGTATTCCCTAAAATTTATTTCTACTACTATACAGAAATTTAGAAGGTTTATTTCTTCTGTTTACTTCTGTTAAATGTAAGAAATAAAAAATCTCAGAAACTTAATTCAAAATAAAAGCTACAACATTTATCAATATTATACAACAGACTCTATTTTAACCATTCATAAAATTAGTGAGCATACCACTTTTGTTGATGACCAGTCCTCTCAACCTTAGAGTTCCTTTGTCTCCAGAACTCACCCCCGAGCTAAGATCCTCTCGCAGAAAATACCAACCCTAATATGTTCTGGAGTAGCTTATTTAAGCTTATGCTCTCCCCAAAGCCTGTATCTAATTCTGCGTCCATAATTTCAGGATGCTTTTATTCTTGTTTGCCTATGCTTCCCTTATTTAGGGACTTTAAAACTGCTTTCTACTTTTCCAGCTTTTTACCTTTTCCCAACTACTTTCCTCATCATTGGGGAAATTTAGATTTTTCATCAAAAATCTAAATTAGAATTAAATTCTTTCAAGGCTTTTTGAAAGATTTTTTGGGGGAAAGTCTTAGCATCTTTCCATACCTCATGGATTAGACAAGTGATCTCAAAATCTCATTTGGTCATAGTGCACAAAAAATATTTTATTTATTTTTCTTAAATAATTAATTTACTACATCCACACAATAATTATCCATTGGGGTCCACTCGCTTTTACACTGAAGTTCAAATTTCTAACTTAAAAAACATAAAACTAGGAGTGTTACATCTCCTTCTCATTAACTTCAATTCATTCATGGTTTAAATGGTATTTTGTAAATTCAAAAAGAAACATTGACGACATGCATTGGTGTGCCACTCCATCTCACTTTTCATTACCTACAATTTATTCATGGTTTGAATGGAAATTTGTAGATTGAAAAAGAAATTACTGATAAAGAATGTAATCAAGGAGAGGGAATCCGGTTATGCACATCCTCGGCATTGTCCTCATTAACCACTATGAATGGGTTTCTAGAAATGTCAATGAGCCAGTGTTCTCGCAAGTGTCATCTCTATTCAACTACTTGAATTAAAACATGCAAACATAGCTGTAAAACTACTAACCTACTAGTTTCTGAAAAGCCGAGCTTCATTAGAATGATCCATTATAATATTTAATATTTTAAGTTTGTGTGTCTATGTTGACGGCAACAATTAAATATGGTACTTTTTAGCCCGATATATTTCAAAAAGTTCAACAATTTATCAAAAAAAATTTGCCAAGTTATCAATTAATCATAAATCACGGGGACAGAAATGGATTTATATATAATTTCTACTTGCTGTATAAATTTTTTTATTTAAAATTTAATATGAAACCCCTAATATTTGATTTAAAATACCTATGATACGCTACTCCTATAACCATTTGTTAGCTGATATTAGTGGGTGCTTTATCTAAGTTCACTAGGACCATCACTAAAAATGGACGCATTAGATTTCCTGCGGATCTTCAATCCCATTGCATTACTTGGTAGCCCCTTACATTTTTTTTTTGTTACTTGCAATTTATTCATTATTTCAATAATTCTCTATAGGATTTGAAGATAATAGGAAATGGAAATTCAACCATATATAAAACAAATAATTTATACATAAAAAAATTAGTTCGGTATATTATAGCAGTTCTCGGTTGAGTGATCTTTCAATTTCTTTATTAATCAAGTTGTTTTACTTAGTAGGGAGTACAATAATTTTGTAATCAAATAATAGGAGAAATGTGTTCACAATATAATTTATTTAAATAAATAAATGTGTGTAAAATGGTTAAATAAGAAACTAGATTTGTAATGATAAAATATAAAATTACAATTTAAAATTCTGAAATTACCTTTTTGTATTTTTTGTTTCTTATCTATATAGAGAAACAATAAACCAAGTTTGAAGTTAAGAAAATAAACCATAACATAAAAAACAATACATCCTTCCAAAAATGTCCCCATATTAAAATGACATTCACTTTCTTGTATACCAAGACTATTGTTATTCATATACAATATACAATTTGTGACAAGCATGCAATTATTGTCGGAATTTATAGGGTAAGTTCCTAGCTTAGATAAGTAGATGAACTTGGAGAAAACTCTATTTCTGTTAATAAAAATTCTCTTTATTTACTTCTATGCTAGATAGATTGTACTTTAATGTATTTTAAATATCTTATTTGATTTACATGCTTCTTTCAGAGGATTATTAATCACCAAGGGATTTTTACCCCCAATTTCCTATATCAATATCTATAACAATTTTTTTATATATGTGAACAGATTATGTTGGTTTATATATATGTTTTCACCCAGAAATACCTATTTCAATATCTATAACAAAATTTTCTAGATGATAACTCATATGGCTCCTTCTCCGCAACAATTTATTTCTTCTAGTATACTCTTTTCTATGTTATTTCCTTACTTCCTTTCATTTGCAACATGTGGTGCAATTGCAAGTATTAAGTATTTTAATATTGTAAACTCTAAAAATAATCTGGAAAAGTAGTTAAAGTAAAAATACAATAATTTTAAATTTATTATAGAAACTTAATTAATACAAAAATATAAAAGAAAATTGTTTGTCCTCTAGATATTAATAAAATTGCTTATCTTCTAAAAGTTCACATCTAAATAGAAATTTTGCATTAACAATATGATTATATTTTCCTATTACATTGACAAATAATTTTCAATATGATTACATTAAAATTATTTATCCTCTAGAAATTAACATCTAAATAAAAATTTTACATTGATAAATAATTTTCAATATAATTACATTTCCCTGACAAATAATTTTCAATATGATTACATTTTCCTATTACATTGATTGGAGAAAATTGTTTATCTTTTAGAAATGAACATCTAAATAGAAATTTTACATTGACAGATAATTTTCAATATAATTACATTTCCTTACTACTTGTGAATATCATTGCATTTACTCAGAGTTAAACCAAACAAAAGATGCACAAAGAAATTTTACACTGACAAATAATTTTCAATATGATTACATTTCCCTACTAGTCAATATGATTACATTTTCCTGTTACATTTTCTCATTGCATTTACTCAGAGTTAGAAAAAACAAAAGGTACACAAGGTTTCGTGATGATCTCTAATTCCACTGCGTCAATTGGGGGATGCTACATCTCTCCTTTTCATTACCTTCAATTCATTCATGGTTTAAATGGTATTTTTTAAATTCAAAAAGAAACATTGAGGGTATGCATTAGTGTGCCACTCCATCTCACTTTTCATTATCTACAATTTATCCATCGTTTGAATGGAAATTTGTAGATTGAAAAAGAAATTACTGATAAAGAATGTAATCAAGGAGAGGGAATCCGGTTATGCACATACTTGGCATTGTCCTCATTAACCACTATGAATGGGTTTCTAGAAACGTCAATGAGCCAGTGTTCTCGCAAGTGTCATCTCTATTCAACTGTCTGGATTAAAGCATGCAAACATAGCTGTAAAACTACTAACCTCTACCCCCAGAGTAAAAATAATAATAATTTCTGAAAAGCCGAGCTTCATTAGAATGATCCATTATAATATTTAATATTTTAAGTTTGTGTGTCTATGTTGACGGTAACAATTAAATATGCTACTTTTTAGCCAGATATATTTCAAAAAGTTCAACCATTTATCAAAATAACTTTCACCAAGTTATCAATTAATCCTAAATCACGGGGACAGAAATGGATTTACATATAATTTCTACTGGTTGTAGAAATGTTTTTATCTCAAATTTAATATGAAACACCTAGTATTTGATTTAAAATACCTATCATCCACTACTCCTATAACCATTTCTTAGCTGATATCAGTGGGTGGGCTATCTATGTTGACTAGGACCATCGCTAAAAATGGACGCATTAGATTTCCCGTGGATCTCCAATCCCATTGCATTACTTGGTAGCACCTTACATTTACTATTTTTGTCACCCGCAATTCATTCATTATTTCATTGCCAATTATAATTGAAAAATAAACAAGAAGCTAGAAATTATTGATCATAAATGTAATCGAGGAAAAGGAATCACTTTCTACACCTCCTTAGTGTCCTCATCAGACACTACTACTGTGTTTCTTAGTACTGTTGCCATTATTCTCGGCTTATTTCGACACCATAAAAGATATCTATTCAACTGTCTTTGTTAAAACTGGGATCATTATACTGTTTTCTTGAAGTTAAACTGATAAACCCTATTATTTATTCCTCGGCTTATCTTGGGCTAAACAATGAACCCTATCATTTATTCATGGAGCATTGTTAATCTTTCAGTTGAGCGTTTCTGTAGCAAATTCGAATAACCTCTACTTTCGTTTCCAACAATCATGCTTTTGAGAAGGTGAATAGCCATCCGTTTCATAAGGAAGCGACATTCGTTTGAATGCATTTTTTATATGTTTGTTTTTTCCTTATTTCGTTTCTCTTTAATTATGATGATAACATCCACAGTAAATTAGTTCGAATAGCCATTAGTTTTGTTTCCAACAATCATGCGTTTGAGTAGTTGAAGAGCATTCATGAGGTGAGGTGAGTAGACATCCATTTTAATGAATTTTTTATATGTTATTTTAAATTATTATTTTTATTATTTAATTATGATAAACAAAATTTTATTAAAAAATAATTTAAGAATATTTTAAACCTATAGTTTAGATATGTAAGGAAGTTATTTTTGTTAATTTCATTTATTAATGTACTGACAACTACCAGAATGAATATATACTGACATCTTAAAATTTGGGACATTAGTCCATTTTTTAATTTCAAAATAATTAAAATAACCCATTCCAACAAATTTATACCAATGAATCCATTAAAAAAAATTATATAAAATTATATTTTTAATTAGAAAATTGATTAAAATAGCCATTTGCAACCAGGGAAGCATATAAGCCTAAAAATATTTGACCATGTAAATGAAATTTGAAGTGAATGAGTAGAATAATTTTACGGTCATTTACAAACATTTCTACATTAATCAGGAACATATGGAAGCGCCATGTACATCACAACATGGTTAATTGAGGAAGGTCTAGAACAGGTATAATTATTCACAACATTGTATCCACATCATGGTAAAATGCTTCCCTCTCAAAATTGACATAATGTCTTTTTCTTTCAAAAGCGTAAAGCCTTTATCAATGAGTAATAACTCCATTGCGGCATTGCAACTATATTGTCGTGAAGGCTACCTTAACGTGGGGCCGTAAAACCTCACCAATTTATTCACATATTCTAAACTCTATCTTCCCACAGAAGTTTGAGCTTGCATATTGTCGTGAAAACACCGTATCCCAACAACGAAAAAGGGCTGACATCATACAATTAATTTCTGATGCAACATTTTAGTTCAGAGGTCTCATAGTTCATATTTCCTAATGAATGCTAGTAAACCGAACACTATAAATGTCATATTTCCCGTGCTACTTATCCATATCTTTATATAGACACAGTAATCAAACTTGACGGTTCCTTGGACTAATTTTCAAATATATTGGTTATGGTGATGTTGTACACTACATGTGACAGGGTGTTTGTTATGACAAATCCATGGATCAATCATCCTGTGAGTGAATCTGAGGGATATCGTTCCATGTGAAGACCTTTTACAGTGCACGTAAATCATAAAACATACAATCATATTTATTGAATAGAGGGTTTGTTATCATTCTTTTCTCCAGTCAAGGTAAAGGAGAAAATCGATAGAAGAAAACTCATTTAGAGGGGATGAAGTCGTCAATCATATATTACAATTCCATCAGCTTATAAAACAAACAACACTTTCAACCCCGATTCAATATGTTTGAACCAACGTTTTAGTGCCACCGTTATACTTTATCTTCACTCTTCTTGAGAGTGTCAACTTCTCTGTCAAGAGTCCAGACTAGCATAAGACATGATGACCACATGAAATATTAGTTTTGGAGCACAAACGTATGCTCCCTACAAAAATTCTAAGACATGATTACCCCATAAGATATTGGTTTTGGAGCACACACGGATGTTCCTGATAGAAAATTTGGTCTTGAAATCCACACAAAAGAAAGAAATACCAGGGGAAAGGCCTGCACAAAATTCTTTCTTGTAACTTCTAGTAAACTTTTCGGGAGTGATTGAATGTGAGACCGAAGCTTTCTCTTCTGTCAAAATGATTTGGTCTATTTGCAAGCACTGTAGCGTTCCATTTTAACTTTTATACAACCTGGAAATAGTAAGAAAGTGCCCACTCATAGTTCAACATGTCACGTTTTCGACACTCATACTTCTACTTCTGAAGTAGTGTTAGGAAATAAGGTTTACAATTTAGGCTCTTGTACGCTAAATCTCCAGTGATACTTTTATTTCCTATGACATACGGTTTTTTCCACAATATGGACACATAGTGCTGCAGGAGCATATGGACTTAGCAAGCAATGTGATTGTATGTTCACATGTTGTGGCTAACATTAGGTTGATAAACATTGGCCATTAATATTTTACTTAGTTTTAAATAAGAGAAGTTTTTTTGTTTGGGTTTACTAAATTAATTAGGAAATAAAATAGAAATCGGTTTTTCCAGATTGAGCCAAGTAGGATAAGAGCTTAAAAATAGGGTAGCATTTATTTGTTAGGAGTGATTCAATAAAAATATATCATAGCTGAGAAGGACCATAGATATATATATGTGTGTGTGTGTGTGTGTGTGTGTGTGTGTGTGTGTGTAAAATAGTTGTGGGAGAGAGAGTAGAGTGGAAAAAAGTGAGAGAGTGTGAAATAGGTGAGCGAGAGGCGAGAGTAGAGAGAGCATTAAAAATTGTAATAACGAGTCCATCAAGGGCTTGGCTTTGTAAATTAATTTATTATTAATTTTCAACTGTTTTATATCGATCAGGCTGTCTGTTCAAACTATTTGTTGAAACTTTGTTGAATCACATATATACCAAGTTATATAGCAGAAGGACAATCATATTGCAGGCACGACGAGGGTCATAGTTCTGAACCCGATCGACGGGAGAGATTTCATCGCAAGTTGAAAGCCATCTCACTTCGCACAGAAACGGGTTTAACATTAAAAAATTCCAACTTAAATTGTTTTATTAGAGATGTGAAGTGAGGAGCGGAGAGAAAATGGGGATCATCGGATCTGAGACTAATCCAACGGTGGAGATCATGGCGTCGGGAAACGATTTCGCACTTCGCAAGATTTAGGAAATAAGTGTTAAGATATCACAAAGTAAATTATTTTATTTGCGATGTGAAAATGAGGAGGACACGTGTTAGCTCAGTGCAGTTTCATACTTCACAAGTATTAACATTGAAGTGCTAAAGCTAGACTACAAATTATGCGATCTGCGATCGCCGACGATTGGTCAGGCTTGTTGTGGGACCCTCCCGTAAGAGATTTCGTGCAAAATAATTGTTTTGGGTTATATGTATTTATGTATTTTTAATGAGCCCCGAAGTTAAAAAAAACCCGTTGCGGGAAATAAGGTTGTGTACAGTGTAACCCCTATAGTTTCCACGGATACTCTGATATTTCTACAGCTAGTTTACATCATTTGGTATCAGAGCAGACTTGAGTCTATTCTTGAAAGTTGGAGCAAAGATGCCACCCAAGGGAGGAGCTGGCATAGGTCGTGGAAGACCAGAAGCTAATTCAATTCTGCTGAATGAAATTTGACATCTTCGTAAAAGAATGGAGATAGTAGAGGTTTCCCAGAGTAGAGCACCAAAAGGAGATGTGAGCGTAGCAGAGGAAGATTCTGAGGAATAAGAAGAAGCATAATATGACAAAGCTAAAATGCTATAAATGTTGATTAAGGAAAATGGAAGACAAAAGGAAAGTGAAGTTTGCAGGTACCAGACTAAAGGGTCATGCAGCTATCTGGTTACAAGTATTGATACAAGGAAAAGGAAATTCTGAAATCAGGTGATGGGACAAAATGGTAAGAAAATTAAAAAGTAGGTTCCTACCGAAGGATTATCAATTAAATATTCTTAAGAAATTACAGAAATTGAAAAAAAAACGAATGACAGTGAAAGAATATACATAGGAATTTTATAAGCTGAATATCATATCTAGACATGTAGAAGATGATGTTGAGAAAGTAGCCAGGTATATAAATGGATTGAGGTATGATATCCATCATGAGATAAGTTTATTAAATCTGAAGACAATTGAATATGTTTACCAGATAGCCTTAAAAGCTTAAGAGAAGATATAGAGAAATAAAAGTCAGAGGAATCGAGGAAATAATTTTGCACTAGGAAGAGGAAAATTCAAACCCAGATTTCAACATTCCCAGAATGAAACAGGAGGTTCAATTAGTAGATCACCATAGAGGTGAGACTCTAGTCGAGGAAGGTTTGTACTGAGAGGAAGAGGTCGAGGAAGAGATATTTGGTGCTCTACATGTGGTGAATGGTGACATGCGTCATGGGACTATCCTCATAATAATTGAACAACTCAGAGAAATGTAAATGTTGCTGAAACAAAGGAAGAAATTCCTCATATTGCAGGTAAAGAGGAACCATCCGAAGCAGGAGAATCTTTTTTATTGAAAAGGGTATTACTTAAAGCCAAAAAAGAAGCAGGAGAACTAGCTCAGAGGAAGAATCTATTCATGACAATATGTAAGTCCAAGGGTAAATGTTGCAAAGCGGTAATTGATAGTAGAAGCACTGATAACCTTGTTTCTACAGAGATGGTGGATAAATTGAGATTGGTAAAAACAGTAGACCCTACTCCTTCTAAGGTATGATGGCTACAAAAAGGAAATTAGATTATTGTGACAAAATAATGTAAGGTGGAGATTCAGATTGGTACTTACAAAGATGTTATATTATGTGATGTAATGCTGATGGAGGTATGTCACGAATTGCTAGAAAGACACTGGCAATTTATTTAGAAAGCCATACATGATCGAAAAAGAAACACTTGTACTCTAGAGAAGGATGGAAACTGACACATAATGCTACCATTGAAGGATAAAGCTAAAAAAGAAACACCTAGAGACAATGTTATGTTGATGAGTGGGAAAGAAATGTTGCAAGAAATCGAGAAGGATGAGGAGATGATTTTTGTTGTTTTAGGAAGACCCAAGGTAATTCTAACTTCCAAAAATTTAGAAGATTTATCTGAAGAAATCCGAAGTCTATTGAATAATTTTTCTAATATTATTGTTGATGAATTTCCAAGTGGATTAGCACCAATTAGGAGTATTAGTGATCACATTGATCTAATACCTAGAGAGAGTTTGTTGAATAAAGCAACATACAGATTAACTCCTCAAAAAAATGTAGAAGTTGGAAAACAAGTGAAAGAGATGATGTATAAGGGATTGATAAGAGAGAGCCTTAGTCCATGCATTGTAGCAGTAGTACTCAGTCTAAAGAAAGGATATGAATGGAGCATGTGTACAGATTCAAGAGCCATAAATAAAATCACTATGAGGTATCGTTTTCCTTTACCACAAATTGATGATTTAATGGATTGCTTGAGTGGATCAAAATATTTTACTAGGATATATTAGAAGAGTGGTTATCATTTTAGTGATGCATTTTGGGCTTACTAATGCACTGAGCACATTCATTCGATTAACGAATGAAGTCTTGAAGGAATATACAGACAAGTTTGTAATTTTTTATCTTGATGATATTCTAATTTTCAGTCGAAGAAAATAAGAACATTTGGAGCACCTTAGGTTGCTTCTAAAAGCTTTTCCGAACGAGAAGCTACTAATAAATTTGAAGAAATGTAGTTTTATGAAAGAAAAATTAGTCTATTTAGGTTTTGTAGTTTCTAAAGAAGGCTTGAAAATGGATTCGGAAAAATTCCAAGAAATTTTGAATTGGCCAACTCCAAGAAACATATTTTAGGTAAGAAGCTTTCATGGTATTGCAATTTTCTATAGAAAATTTATCAGATGCATCAGTCAAATTGTGAACCCATTATTGAAACAATCAAGGAAACTAGTCAACCATTTAAGTGGATAGAAGCAACAGACCGAAACTTTAAGTTGCTGAAGAAGAAAATTAATGAAAAACTAGTTTTAGCTTTGACATATTTTGAAAAAGTTTTCCAAGTTGAAACTGATGCTAGTGGAGCTACAATTGGAACATTTTTAAGTCAAGAATAGAGGCCAATAGCATACTTTACTGAGAAAATTAATGAAGATAAGAACAAATACTCATCTTATGACAAAGAGTATTATGTTGTTGTGCAAGACTTGAAAAATAGAGACATTATTTGTTACTAGAAGAATTTGTATTATATTCTGATAACCATGTGTTACATTTTATAAACAACCAACAAAAATTGAACCATAAACATGCCAAATGGGTAGAAATTTTGCATAGTTTTACTTTTGTGATTAAGCATACAAACGGTAAGTTGAACAAAGTTGTTGATGCTTTGAACAGAGTGAATTTAATCATGCAAGAACTATAATTTGGTGTTGTAGGATTTGAGTAAATGGTTGACATGTATAAAGAAGATGCAAAATTTAAGGAAATTTATGCAGCTATGAAAAACCTAGTAGTTCATAATAGAAGCCAGTGGTTGGATTATCTTATCCAAGGAGGTTTGCTATTAAAAAGTAATAAATTTTGCATTTCCAAATTTTCTATGAGGGAAAACATGATTAAGGATAAACACAGTGGAGGCTTATCTTGACACTTTGGACAAGACAAGGAATTTTCTGAGGTAAATGATTTTTACTACTGGCCAAAGATGCAAACTTCTGATAGGAAATTTGTTGAGAAATGCAGGATTTGTCAACATGGTAAGGGGAGAAGTCAAAATACAAGATTGTATTAGCCATTGCCAATACCAAACAGACCATGGGATGCAGTGAGCATGGATTTTTTTTTGGGTTTTCGAAAAAATCAAAAAGGAAATGAGTCCATTTATCTTGTGGTAGATAGGTTTTCTAAAATGGATCATTTCATTGCATGCAAGAAAAATTAGTGATGAAACACATATTGCTAATCTGTTTTTTTCAGAAGTTGTAAGATTACATGGATTTCCTGTGAGTATTGTGTCTGACAGGGTACCATGTTTTTTGTTCATTTCTGGAGAACTCAATGGAAGAAAATAGGTACCAACCTTATTTTCAGTTTATACTATCACCCTCAAACATATGGACACACCAAGGTAGTGAATAGAAGCTTGAGAAATATATTAAGGAGCTTAGTACATAAAAATCCTAAGAAGTGGGATTTAACACTTTCTCAGGCTGAGTTTTCTTATAATGATACTCCCAATCGAAGTACTCAGATGAGTCCATTCCAGATTGTTTTTGGAATGAATCCAAGAGGTGTGTATGAGCTCAGAAATTTAGAAAAACAAGAGATAAGGAGTGCAAAAGCTGAAGTGTTTGCAAAACATATGCAGAAACTACAGGAAGATGTCAAAGGTAGATTGTAAGAAAGCAGTGGAAAATACAAAAAGAGAGTTGATATGAAGAGGAAAGAAAAATAATTCCACGTAGGTGACCTAGTCATGGTGTACCTGAGAAAAGAAAGGTTTCCTGTTATGACTTACAACAAATTATAAATGAAGAAGATACGACCATGTAGAATTTTGAGGAAATTTTCTTCAAATGCATATAAGATTGAATTGCCAGCAGAAATTAGAATATCACCCATCTTTAATGTTGCAGATTCGTACCTATACAAAGGAACAAAGAAAGAGCTACAAGAAGACTCTACAGAAGAGGAAGACCAAACTTTGAATTCGAAGGAACATATGCAAAAGATAGAAAAGAATGAAGTGGAGACCATTTCGGATAAAAGAGCAGCAAAGAAGACCAAAGGAAAAAATTACTATTAGTATCTAGTCAAATGGAAAGGATACCCTATGGAAGATGCCAGTTGGATGACATCACCAGAGTTACAAAAGTTTAGTACATATACTGAGGCATTGATGGATCAACATTTTCTTCCCCGGGAGTCTGATGCAAGAGCATACAAACTTGGCTAGAAATGTGATTATATGTTCACACGTTGTGGCTAAAATGAGGTGGACAAACATTGGCCATTAATGTTTTACTTATTTTTAAATAAGAGAAGATAGTTTGTTTGGGTTTTCTAAATTAATTAGGAAATAAAATAGAAATTGGTTTCTCCCTGTGAGGAGATTGAGCCAAGTAGGATAAGATCTTATAAATAGGGTGGCAATTTTTTTTAAGAGTAGTTAAACAGAAATATATTATAGGCGAGAAGGAGTGCTTCAAGTAGATATATATGTGTGTGTGTGTGTTTGTGTGAGAGATAGGTGAGAGAGAGAGAGAGAAAAGTGGAAAAAGTAAGACAGTGTGAAATAGGTGTGAAAGAGGTGAGAGCAGAGAGAGCATAAACAATTTTAATAACCATATAATCAAGGGCTTAGCTCTGTAAATTCCTTTATTCTTAGTTTTCAAGTCTTTCGTATCGATTGGGCTCTCTGTTCAAACTATTTGTAACGTCCCTCCTAGCACAATTTTTTTTTTCCTCTGTAGGTGTATTTTGAACTCCTTCCATTAGTATATATCATTCTAATTATAAGAGAAGATTTCTTGTTCCCCGAAATTATTCTCTTACTTGGACTGTCGGTTTACCACTTATTTTAATATGGTCATTTTTCAATATCTCAATCTACTAAACAATGTTTGGTCAATTATATTCCCTTTTAAATTTTTACTTTGCTCTCTATTCTATGTTTGTTTTTGTTACCATTTACCATTATCTCCCATAACCCTTGAGGGTTAATGTATATTCCATTTTGATTTTCATGGGACTATTATCCCTAACCATCGATCATATTGTGGCACTTGAATGATTGGAATTTAATTGGTTTTACATATAAAATTTGTCACTTTCATAAGGGATCGAACCAACCTCTTATGTCATCCCTATGCATACATCGTATAAGTATTGACATGCCAGAAAGTAATATAACTGTCAACGTTCCAAACCTTTGATTTAGTTTTGTTTGACATAAGTTGATATTCTATAGTTCCTTTCTCAGGTTTCCTTAGTTACATGGTTATGAAATTTATGAATCGTTGTGTATTATGTCTAGACGTTCAAGTTCCGACCTTGCGTGCTTTATAATGTGGCCACGTCTCTCATAACCTTCACTTTGATATAACACACCAAGGTACTGAGATTTATTTGTGACATTAAATTCTGTTGCGTACCCGACTTGGTTTAACCACCCTAGCTTTCATATGTCTACGCATTGGAGTATGGTTTCAGGAGTGGTCTTTACTCCACTCGTACTGTGACATGGTCTGCATATCTATGGCTTCTAATCGGTGGATTCAACCCATGTGTTTTTTTATTATTATCTTGTCAACTGGCTCATATGAGCACCTCTGAGACTTTAATGTATTCACTCCTCCATGCGATATATGTGGTTAGCGATTATTTATGAAACTAAACGTTGAGACCGAGGTCTCGATCCACCCCTACCCTCCTCAGATTTAGACACGTGGATGGTGAGATTTGTTTTGAGTTAGGGTTTCGAACCACAATAAAATTTTTCCGCCCTCATACTGTTTCTCTTTCCAGAGCATTTGACTCTTTGGCTGCTACCAGTGTTCTGCCCTCGTTTTACCTAAGTTCGATGGCGGCATGAGAGGGTTTATGCATCCAGGTAATATTGATTTGGCTTGTCTTAATGTTTCTTGAGACCATGTTTCAGATTTATCTCAGTTCATTGATTTCATTCTGCTCTCGACTCCTACTATTGTTAGACACAGTCAATTTTAACTCTTGATTTCGTTTTTTCAATTTCATGGTATCGCTCAACCTCCAGCGAATACATAATGTAGGAGGCGTTTTCATCCTTCATGGAGAATCTGGCCATCTCTACGTTGGTGACTTAGTTACATTTCGATGATGATGATTCTGCCCTTCTCGCATTTAACTCCTCGTCAGAGATCTGCGTTGGCCTTCTCGTCAGAGAGGTCCAAGGTGTGTCGAATGATGTAGCTGTCCATATTTTCTTCTCCATTTTCGATAGATAATTTTCAACCTTGGGAAATTTACATGTCGTTTGATATTGCAGAGGCGCTTCTATTTCCAGGATGATCAAGGAGGTAACTTATTTCTCTGCGATGACCTTCATGATCTGACCTATCATTTAATTTGATATAATTCGTCGTTCTCATTTTCTTATCCATCTTCTTGGTTGACATAGGTGAACTACTAATCTGAAATGGTTTGGGATTCACATTGATCTACATACAACTAATCCACGGAGCTCTTTAATATCATTCCCCTTTTTTTCATCATTGATTTCAGGTCGTTATTTGTGACTTTTTGCTTTCCTCTGATGAGATATTTCTTCATAACTCGTTTTGGGATCTATAGAATCTAATACTCTGAATTTTTCTCAGACACTCCTCAATTGTAATTTATAAGTGATGTGTGGTATTCGGGAATTTTAGAAATGGAATCCCGTCAACACGTTTTGTTTTGATTTCTATGTCGGCAGAGTTACATTCTTTGTTAGTGATGGACTGTGGACTGTTTAAATAACTGTACAGGAGAATTTTTTTTTAATTTTCTCTACTACTGGTAATAGTTATATTTATTTTACTCTATTAGTGTAAATTTCATACTGTCTCCAGATGATAAACACATTTTTTTTTTCTACGTTTAGTTTTCCCATTCATTTAACTAGGTTTTGTGAACACTGGATACTTTTAATTATGTGCACTTCTAGTGTTCTAGAGATATTACTACCGCAACTACTTCTCATTTAATGTCGCTCCTGGAATACAGTGAAGGATGGGAGATATATAATAATAATGTCTTATCAATATTCTACTTTCCAATTTAACCTCTGTACACCAGAAAAATTGCTATGTATTTCTAGAATATTTCATTCACTCCTTTTTGGTACTGGGATAACTCCAGATCTTTAGACTGCTATGATGGCAATAAGTTCATAAGGTTTTGGTAATCATCTTGTTAGACCTTTTATTTTATTTTTTTGGATAGAATTTGTATAGCTATAATTGTTTCTCATGTTTAGCATGCCATATTAATCAGTAATGTTACCACCTATATATCACAGGCCCTTGATTTCAGTATAGATAGCTGTGTAATGTATTAAATATACATCTGTATTTAGATTTGGAGTTAGTTTAATTGTGTTGCTAAACATATAGGTATACCTGTAACACCTACTCAAGTTCTACCAATTGATTGAATTCAGTATACTGTAACTATTGATTCATGGCATTGATACCAATTGGATAAATTTGTGTTTTCTGTTTATTTATTTCACTGCTTATTGCAACTAGATGTACTTTGTGTCTAGTTTCCTTCCTCTATTATGCATGTAAGGGTACTATGCTTCCTTTTTCTATACATAGTATTTAGTTCATAATATAGAAGAAGATTAAGTTAAACTGTAAGTCATCTTTGGGAAAATATGTATGCTCAGATTTAGACCAGCCTTGCTTTAGAGATTTTGATGAATTCCTTCCCATAGATGTAATTCCTACAACTGTATAGAACTGAGAGGAAAATTTCTTCTATAGACTTCTGTTAAATGCAGAGAATGACAATTTTCAATTTATAATTCTAATTAGAATCTGTAACAAATAACCATATTGAACAATACTAATGCTATAATTAATAGTGAATTTTGAACATACCACTTCTGCAATTGACCAATCCTCCCAACCTTAAATTCCGTTTATCTCCACGACTCACCTCCGAGCTGAGACCACCTCCAGAACAGACCAACCCCTTAATCTGTTCAGGAATAGCTTATTTAAGCTTTTGATCCCCAAAGCCTGTTTCTAATTCTATGTCCAGAATATCAGGATGCTTTTCTTCCTATTTTCCTAGGCTTTCCTATTTAGGGACTTTTAAAGCTGCTTTCTTCTTTTCCCAGCTTTTTACCACTTCCCAACTACTCTCCACATCATTGAGGAAACTAGATTTTCCTCAAAATCTATTTTGGAAATAAATTGTTTCAAGGATTTTTGAAAGATTTTTGGGGAAAGTATTTGCCTTTATCCATCCTCGTGGATTTAGCAAGTGATCTCATAATTCTCATTTTGGTCAATCTGCAAAGAATTATTTTATTCATTTTTTCAAAAGTAAATATTTAATTACATCCACAAAATACTTATCCATTGGGGTCCACTCCCCTTTGGATTAAAGTTCAAATGTATAACTTTGACAGAACATCAAACTATGGGTGTTAAATATTCGCCCTCTGGAAGCAAACACCATCCTCGGTGTTAATATCTAATTATAGAGTTCAGCTTTCAAACAAAAATGGATATTTTTCCATCTTTTCAGCTTCTCTTTCCCAAGTAGCTTCTTAAGCAGTAAAGTGCTTCCACTGCACCTTTACTCTTTCTATCGTTCGATTCCTCAATTCAATTTCTTCCCGATCCAATATTTGAAGCGGTTGTGGAAGGAAATCCCCTTCTGGTTCCACCCTGTATCACATTCCAATCAACTATGTGAGAAGCATCATGTATATATATTTTTAATAATGAAACATGAAACACATCATGAAATTTAACATGGGGCGGTAAGGCCAGCTTGTAAGCCACTGGTCCCACCCTTTCTAATACTTCAAACGGGCCACAATATCTAGGAGCCAGTTTTGCACAACTTCCAGCATAAAGTGTGCTCTTTTCGGGTTTAATACGCAAATACACATGCTCTCCCACTTTGAATTCTCGATGTACTCTCCTCTTATCAACATAATGTTTCTGGCGATCTTGTGCTGTCTTGATGTTTATTTTTATTTGTTTCACAATTCTTTCCATATCTTGTAAAGCATCTGGTCCCAACATTAGCTTATCCTCAGGTTGTCTCCAGCTCAAAGGAGTACGACATTACCTTCCATAGAGTGCCTCAAACAGACTCATTTTAATAGATGATTGGTAACTGTTATTATAGGCAAATTCAGCTATATGCAAGTAGTCTTCCCATTTTGATGGCCTATCCATCACATACATTCTCAACATATCCTCCAAAATCTGGTTAGTTCTCTCTGTCTGATCGTCGGTCTGAGGGTGATAGGTAGTACTAAAATTCAACTTAGTGCCCATACCTCCAAATAGACCTTTCCAAAAGGCTGCTATGAACTTAGCATCTCTATTTGAAACAATCATCTTTGGGACCCCATGTAATCTTACTATCTCTTTTAGAAACACCTCTGCTACTTGGGCTGTCCCAAAAGTAGATTTTATAGGTATAAAGTGCACAACTTTTGTTAAAGTGTCTACTACTACCATCACTGAATCGTGTTGGTATTTAATTTTGGCTAGCCCTGTTATAAAATCTATAGAAACTGTGTCCCATTTCCATTCTCCAATCGGCGAAGGGTTTAAAAGACCAGCAGGATGCTGATGCTCAACTTTAACTAGTTGACACTCCATGCATCTAGCTAAATATTTTGCTACATCTCTTTTCATTCTTGGCCAAAACAACTTATTTTTCAAAGCTGTTAACATTTTCTGATATCCAGGATGCCCTGCATACGGCTATTTATGATATTCATCTAGAATCTCTCTTTTCAAGGACGCCACATTAAGGATATATAATCTGTTTTTGTAGAAGATAACCCCTTTTTGGTTTTGAGTGTAATCAACCATCTCCTTCTTTAGTAGTTTCACCTGTAATGTTTCATAATTTGGATCCTGGTCTGCTGCCTTTTTCACTAAATCGTCTAAATCAAAATTAGCACTACTTTCAATACTATTTATATTTTGACAAGCATTTCTGATCAAAGCATCTACAATTTTATTTTCTTTCCCTCTGATATGTTTTATGTCCATATGAAATTCACTCAGAAAAGACATCCATCTAGCCTGTCTAGCATTCAAATCAGTTTGGGAAAAGAAATATTTAAGACTAATATGATCAGTCATCAATGTAATTTTTTTTCCAAGGAGATAGTGTCGCCACATCTTCTAGGCATGAATTACAGTAGCCAACTCCAAATCATATGCACTATAGTTTTGTTCATGTGTCTTAAGTTTCCTAGACTCATATGCAATAACTGAATTTTCCTACAAAAGGACTCCTCCCAACCCCTCTCTACAGGCATCTGTACATACAACAAATTCTTTATCAGGATCTGTAATTTTCAATATAGGGGCTGTGTTGAGTTTTAATTTTAATTGTTCAAAACTGTTTTGGCATTTTTCAGTCCACTCAAATTTGACCCCCTTTCTTTGTAGTGAGGTTATAGGATATGCTATGGCAAAAAATCTCTCCACAAATCTGCGATAATAACCTGCAATCCCCATAAATGACGTCACTGCTGAAACATCAGTTGGCACAGGCCATTCTTTAATAGCCTTTATCTTTTCAGGGTCAACAGCCAACCCTTGTTCAGAAATAATATGTCCCAAGTATTGGATCTTGTCCTTATAGAATTCACATTTACTAAACTTGGCATATAACTGGTTTTCTTTCAGAGTTTACAACACTATTCTTAGGTTCTCTTTGTGTTCCTCCTTACTTTTTGAATAAACTAAAATATCATCTATGAACACAAGCATGAAATTATCCAAGTACTTATTTAACACACTATTCATTAAGCACATAAAGGTGGCAGGGGCATTTGCCAAACCAAAAGGTAGGACTACAAATTCGTAGTGACCATACCTGGTTCGAAAAGTTGTTTTGCTGATGTCTTATTCTTTAATTCTGAGTTGGCGATAACCAATCCTTAGATCTATCTTAGAAAATATTGAAGCTCCTCTTACCTGATCAAAAATATCATCAATTCTGGGCAGAGGGTATCTGTTCTTAATTGTCAACTTATTCAGCTGATGATAATCAATGCACATTCTAAAGGTTCCATCCTTATTTTTCACGAATAGTACCGGTGCTCCCCAAGGAGACACACTCAGTCTAATATAACCTTTATCTAGCAATTATTGCAATTGCATTTTCAGCTCCATGAATTCAGGGGGGCTCATTCGGCTCGGGAAACAGGTGTTGCTCCCGGCACCAAATCGATTGAAAAGTCAATCTCTCTTTTGGGGGGAAGATGAGGAATCTCATCTAGAAAAAATTCCTTAAACTCTCTCACCACTGGCAAATTATCCAACAGATTTCCTTCAGGTTGCTGTTCTATTTCTTCAACATGTACGACATAAACTTGATATCCTTTCCTAGCTATTCTTTTTAATTGCAGTGCTGATATTTGTCTTACAGAGATGGGTTTTGGTTTTCCTTTGAGAATAAAAGGTTTTCCTTCTTCATCTATACATTGTAGAGTTTTATCCCAACAGTTCATCATAGCCTTGTCTTTTCCAGCCAGTCCATTCCTATCAGCAAGTCATATGAGCTTAAGGGCAGAATGTTCAAATTCACTTCTGTATGAAAATAATTTAATTTAATTTTTTTTCAGGGTAATTTATGTGTTACCTTCCTCTTGGTTCTAGTGGCTAACTGGACCAACCAAGACTGCTGCAATTTTTCAGTTTTGTGATTGCATTTTTCTACATTTTTTGGACTAATGTAACTCAAAGAAGCACCCGGATCAATCAAAACAGTAACAGATTGGTCAGCAATCTTACCTTCCATCTCCACCATGGTAGCTTGATGTTCTGCTTGTCGATTCTCCAAGGCTGCACTGATAGTGGGTATATTTCTTGCTATGTCATTTACATTGGTAGCTTCTCGATCTCTCATACTCATCTGAAGGTTTCGGTGGGGACAATCCCTCAAGAGATGAGGTTCTCCACATCCCCAGCATTTTAAAGGTTCCCTCATTTTTACTGTGCCTTCTTTCTTATTGTCTCCATCTAGTTGTTTTGAACCTACTTGGGACTGAGCAGTTTGAATTTCTTTGGGTTTATTAAATTTCTTCTGCTGATGATCCCTGCCAAAGTTCTTCAAATAAGCTGGTTTCTGTTTCTTCCCCTTGAATTCACTCTTATTTACCCATATTTTTCCATGCTCACCCCTTCCTTTAAACTGCTAGTAGCACAATCTAGATTTTCTCACTGCTTCATCCATGGTTTTTGGATTATCAAACTCTATTTTATCCTTGTACACAACAGGCAAAAAGTTCAGAAATATTTGCACCTTTACCTTCTCTTCACGAATATAAGGGACATATCTCAGCAGATTTGTAAATTTGGTGACAAACTCATCGATAGTGAGTTTTCCCAGTCTGAGTTCATGGAATTCCTTTTCTTTATCATCATAATAACGTTCATTTAAGTAACGGTTTTTAAACTTAACCTGGAAATATTCCCAAGTAACCGTATTTTCATCAATGGCATGAACCATTTTCGTCTCTTCCCACCACAAGGTAGCCTTACACTGTAGCTGGTAAACAACTAATTTGGCTTTCATATTGCTTTCATATTCATAAACTTGAAAATATTTAATCATGTTCAGCAACCAGGCTTCAACATCTTCCTCCTTCTCCCCATCATAGGAGGGAGGTTTTATCTTTCGGAATTCCCACTGTAATTCCTTTTTCTGCTTATATTGATGCCTAACAGCATCATCATCTTCAGACTCATCATTCTTCCTCTTTCTGGAACCTTCACCCTCTTGGCTGTTCCGCGAAGTTAATTATCTGATGAGCTTTTCTTGCTCCTCACTGGCTAATGACATTCTGTGATTCTGGCTTCTTAGCTCAGCCATTTCTCGTTGCAAACTGTGTAATATAGCCATCACCGAAGCGTTAGGATCTGGTGTATTTTCTTCCTCACGCAGATAAAAATATATTTCATCACTTCCAGCCATTGGAATTGTCTATTTCAGCACCACACTGTACACGAAACAATACAGATCAGTAATAGTTTTTTTTTTTTTTTCAAAAATAAATAATTTACACAGTGAGCGCACAGCAACAGTGAGCACAACAAAAACAACCCAGTTTATGCAACATGAGCTCTGATACAATTGTAACATCCCTCCTACCAGATTTTTTTTTTTTCCTCTGTAGCTGTATTTTGAACTCCTTCCATCAGTACATATCATTCTAATTATATGAGAAGAGTTCTTTTTCCCCGAAATTATTCTCTTACTTGGAATGTCGGTTTACCACATATTTTAATATGGTCCTTTTTCAATATCTCAATCTACTAAACAAAGTTTGGTCAATTATATCCCCTTTTATATTTTTACTTTGCTCTCTATTCTATGTTTGTTTTGGTTACCATTTACCATTATCTCCCATAACCCTTGAGGGTTAATGTATATTCCATTTTGATTTTCATGGGACTATTATCCCTAACCATCGATCATATTGTTGCACTTGAATGGTTGGAATTTAATTGGTTTTACATATAAAATTTGTCACTTTCATAAGGGATCGAACCAACCTCTTATGTCGTCCCTATGCATACATCGTATAAGTATTGACATGCCAGAAAGTAATATAAATGTCAATGTTCCAAACCTTTTATTTAGTTCTATTCAACATAAGTCGATATTCTATAGTTCCTTTCTTAGGTTTCCTTAGTTACATGGTTATGCAATTTATGAATCGTTGTGTATTATGTCTAGACGTTCAAGTTCCGACCTTGCATGCTTTATAATGTGGCCACGTATCTCATAACCGTCACTTTGATATAACACACCAAGGTACTGAGATTTATTTGTGACATTAAATTCTGTTGCGTACCCGCCTTGGTTTAACCACCCTAGCTTTCATATGTCTATGCATTGGAGTATGGTTTCAGGAGTGGTCTTTACTCCACTCGTACTGTGACATGGCCGAAGTATCTATGGCTTCTAATTGGTGGATTCAACCAGTGTGTTTGTTTATTATTATCTTGTCAACTGGATCATATGAGCGCCTCTGAGACTTTAATGTATTCACTCCTCCATGCGATATATGTGGTTGGCGATTATTTATGAAACTCAACGTTGAAACCGAGGTCTCGATCCACCCCTACCCTCCTCATATTTATACACGTGGACGGTGAGATTTGTTTCGAGTTAGAGTTTCAAACCACAATAAAAATTTTCCGCCCTCATACTATTTCTCTTTCCAGAGCGTTCGACTCTTCGATTGCTACCAGTGTTCTGCCCTCGTTTGTTACCAGAGTTCGATAGCAGCATGAGAGGGTTTATGCATCTAAGTAATATTGATTTGGCTTGTCTTAATGTTTCTTGAGACCATGTTTCAGAGTTATCTCAGTTCATTGATTTCCTTCTGTTCTCAAATCCTACTATTGTTAGACACAGTCAGTTTTAAATCTTGATTTCGTTTTTCCAATTTCATGGTATCGCTCAACCTCCAGCAAATACATAACGTAGGAGGCGTTTGCGTCCTTCATGGAAAATATGGCCATATCGACGTTGGTGACTTAGTTACATTTCGATGATAATGATTCTTCCCTTCTCATGTTTAACTCCTCGTCAGAGATCTGCGTTGGCCTTCTTGTCAGAGAGGTCCAAGGTGTGTCGAACGAAGTAGTTGTCCATATTTTCTTCTCCATTTTCTATAGATAATTTTCAACCTTGGGAAATTTACATGTCGTTTGATATTGTAGAGGCACTTCCGTTTCCAGGATGATTAAGGAGGTAACTTCTTTCTCTGCGATGACCTTCATGATCTGACCTATCATTTAATTTGATCTAATTCGTCGTTCTCATTTTCTTGTCTATCTTCTTGGTTGACGCAGGTGAGATACTACTCTAAAATGGTTAGGGATTCACATTTATTTACATACAATTAATACCCGAAGCTCTTTAATATCATTCCTCTTCTTTTCATTGTTGATTTCAGGTCGATATTTGTGACTCGTTGCTTTCCTCCGACGAGATATTTCTTCACAACTCTTTTTGGGATCTATAGAATCCGATACTCTGAAATTTTCTCAGACACCCCTCAATTGTAACTTATAAGTGATGTCTGGTATTCGGGAAATTTAGAAATGGAATCCCGTCAACACGTTTTGTTTTGATTTCTATGTCGGCAGAGTTACATTCTCTGTTAATGATGGACTGTGGACTGTTTAAATAACCGTACAGGAGATTTTTTTTTGGATTTTCTCTAATATTGGTAACATTTATATTTATTTTACTCTGTCAGTGTAAATTTCATACTGTCTCCAGACGATAAACATATTTATTTTCTGCTATGTTTAGTTTTCCCATTCATTTAACTAGGTTTTGTGAACACTGGATACTTTTAATTATGTGCACTCCTGGTGTTCTCGAGATATTACTACCGCAACTACTTCTAGTTTAATATCTCTCCTGGAATACAATTAAGGATGGGAGATATATACTAATAATGTCTTATCAGTATTCTACTTTCCAATTTAACCTCTGTACACTAGAAAAATTGCTATGTATTTCTAGAATATTTCGTTCACTCTTTTTTGGTACTGGGATGACTCCAAATCTTTAGACTGCTATGATGGCAATAAGTTCATAAGGTTTTGGTAATCATCTTGTTAGACCTTTTATTTGATTTTTTTGGATAAAATTTGTATAGCTATAATTGTTTCTCATGTATAGCATGCCATATCAATCAGTAATGTTATCATCTATATATCACAGGCCCTTGATTTCAGTATAGATAGTTGTGTAATTTATTAAATATACATCTGTATTTAGATTTGCAGTTAGTTTAATTTTGTTGCTAAACATATAGGTATACCTGTAACACCTACTCAGGTTCTACCAATTGATTGAATTCAGTATACTGTAACTATTGATTCATGGCATTGACACCAATTGGATAACTCTGTGTTTTCTGTTTATTTATTTCACTGCTTATTGAAAGTAGATGTAATTATGTGTCTAGTTTCCTTCCTCTATGATGCATGTAATGGTATTATGCTTCCTTTTTCTATATATAGTATTTATTTTATAATACAGAAGCAGATTAAAGTTAAACTGTAAGTCATCTTTGGGAAAATATGTATTCTCAGATTTAGACCAGCCTTGGTTTAGAGATTCTGATGAATTCCTTCCCATAGATGTAATTCCTACAACTGTACAGAACTGAGAGGAAAATTTCTTCTACATACTTCTGTTAAATGCAGAGAATGACAATTTTCAATTTATAATTCTAATTAGAATATGTAACAAATAACCATATTGAACAATACTAATGCTATAATTATTAGTGAATTTTGAACATACCACTTCTGCAATTGACCAATCCTCCCAACCTTAGAGTCTTTTTATCTCCAGGACTCACCCCCGAGCTGAGACCACCTCCAGAACAGACCAACCCCTTAATCTGTTCAGGAATAGCTTATTTAAGCTTTTTCTCCCCAAAGCCTGTTTCTAATTCTGCATCCAGAATATCATGATTATTTTCTTCCTGTTTGCCTAGGCTTCCCTATTTAGGGACTTTTAAAGCTGCTTTCTATTTTTCCCAGCTTTTTACCTCTTCCCAACTACTCTCCACATCATTGGGGAAACTAGATTTTCCTCAAAATCTAATTTGGAAATAAATTCTTTCAAGGATTTTTGAAAGATTTTTGGGGAAAGTATTTGCCTTTATCCATCCTCATGGATTTATCAAGTGATCTCATAATTCTCATTTTGGTCATAATTCTCATTTTGGTCAATCTGCACAGAATTATTTTATTCATTTTTTCAAAATTAAATATTTAATTACATCCAAAAAATACTTATCCATTGGAGTCCACTCCCCTTTGGATTAAAGTTCAAATGTCTAACTTTGACAGAACATCAAACTAGGGGTGTTACACTATTTGTTTAAAATATGTTGAATTGCATACATACTAAGTTATATACCAAAAGGACAGTTGGATTGCATACAGAACGAGGGCCATAGATTTGAACCGGATCAACGAGAGAGATCCCATCAGAAGTTGAAATCCATCGCACTTCACATAGAAACGGGTTTAACGTTAAAAATCCACAAGTTGAATTTTTTTATTAGCGATGAAAAGTGAGAAGTGGAGATAAAACAAGAATCGTCGGATTTGAGACTAATCCAACGGTGGAGATCACAATGTGGGGAAATTATTTTACACTTCGCAACATTTTGGAAATAAGTGTTAAGACATCACAAAGTAAACTATTTTATTTTTGATACGAAAAGGAGGAGGACACGTGTTAGCTCAGCATAGTTTTGCACTTTCCAAGGATTAACGTTTAAGTGTTAAAGATAGACTACAAATTGTGCAATCTATGATCGCTGGTGATTTGTGAGGCTTGTCATGGGACCCTCTGGTAAGAGATTCCATGCAAACAAATTGTTTTGTGTTATATGTATGTATATATGTTTAACGATCCCCGAAGTTAAAACAAACCCCTTGTGGGTAATAAGGTTATGTAGAGTGTAATCTCTATAGTTTCAGTGCATACTCTAATATTTCTGTAGCTAGTATGCATCACATAGGACCTAAAAGGATATTAGCATATCCTTTAATAATTTACAGTTAAACAGTTTGCATGTGCGTGAAAGTGATGATTTCGATAGATCTTTAGAAGTAATAGATTGTATTATGATAGCTCCTGGGGTTTAAGGAACCTTTAGACATCGATTTGGAATATTAAAAACATTACGGGGTATGGGTAGAGGATACGTTTTCTACATATTTTCGAGGAATCCTTATCCATATTGTGATACATTTCTTTCCGAATTTTGATTGCTACAAGATCCAAATTTATAACCCTCAGGTAATTTTCCTTACTTCTGCAAAACAAACCAACATGCTACATAAAACCCATAACCCCACATAACGATAGCTATGTATAACTTCAAAATGCATATGAATATTTCCATCTATGAGCACTACATGGAACCAAAAAATTAGGGAAAACTAGAGAAAACCCTTTTTGACAACATACGTTAAACCATAGTTACCAAATTCGCACCCATTGGAGAAAAAAATACGGAAAATCGATTCATATATATCGAATAGTTCGGAAAAAAATCGATTTGGTTAACATGATACTAGTGTATCCTCTGCCTAAAGGTTCAGATTTTATGGAATATCCAGATGCCCAGAGCGGTTGCTGCTAAAGCAAAAATAAATGGTGGCTTAAATTTTTGTTTTTGAATTTCAGTCTTTCATACAACGGTTTAGAAATTCGAGTTGTGATCTTAGTAATTTTTAGAAAGTTGAGTTGTGAAGTTAGTAAATTGGATGAAATTTTAAATAGGTTTAAATTAGAAAGTTGAGTTCCTAATTTAGTAAATTAGATGAGTAATTGAAATTAATTTAAAATTTAAATAAGTTTAATTTAGAAGAAAATTTATATATTTTTAATAAAAAAAACTAAAATATATATTATTTATCAAATGAATTTAGATAGATTTTAAAATTAGGAAGTGATTTTAGGTTAAAGTTTTGAGTTTTGAAAAAAAACTGAATTTTAAGGGAAGAGTGAAATATGGTTTTCTTTGGTGAATTGTAATGTCAAAAATGTTTCTATTAGTCAAAATTAATAGAAATTATTTAAATTTAAAAATTAATGGGAATAAAATGTGCAGAAATGGTTGTTGTTATAGAAACAGAACTACATATTTTAGCAAAAGAAGTTGTTGCAAAATGAAACTATTATTGATTTTTTTCCGAATTGAAATTTTTTCATTTGAGATTTTACCATAGTGAATCGAATTTGAATTCGAACTTGGTAACTATGTGTTAAACCTAGTTAATAATTAGACCCAAATTACCCTCCTATTGTACAAAGCTACCATTGAAGTCTATAATCCAAATATGTTCTCTATTAGTGAAAATGCATGAGTATACTTATCTGTAATGTTTTTGAGCAACTTAGCATTAGATGAAGCTTCTTGACCCAACCATGGACTCGAGATGCAAGGTAATATTTCCTATTCACCCTAGAGCTAGGTTCCTAGACATGCGTAGACATCTTAGCAGACCAAGAATATCATAAATTTCACTCAACTCCCTTCTTTTCATGTATCAAGTCTTCAACTTTGACTCAGTTTGGTACCTTTGTTCTCCCCCTCGTTTCTTTCGACAAAATGATATCCTTATCACTACAAGAGCTCTACCATCACTACCATGAGTTTACCAGTGCTCCCTCTTTTCAGGCTTTTATGTTGTTCAATCTCTCCTTTCTTGTGGTTAGAGGTGCATGTCATCTACATTTGTAGGTTCAACCAAAACTTCTCCAGCTATTAGTTGTAAGTAATTTTTGTGGTGGTTGGTCGAGCAATGAGTTGTGAGTCTTGCACTGCAATTATCCTCATGCCATTTGGGCCTTTCCCCGTGCTTGGACTAGTGATGACTCGACCAACCAAGCTTAGACTTGGAAGTCATGTCCCAAACTCAGCTAGTTTACATTACTTTTTTTTCAACTCGGAAGTGTAACTCGGATATTACAAACCCATAATTGTTGGCATAACACCATCCTCGATGTTCAATGGCACATATACAAACCAAAAAAATTTCTTAACAAACCAAATATAGCTGAGAAGAAGCCTTATATATAGCTCATTTTAGCTTTTACATCACATGTTATATGAATTGTGGCTAATCCAGCCACTCTGTAAACATCACTTTATAAATTCAACCATTTTCCAATGGAACCCTTTTGTAATTCAATCCATCTTTGATTTTTACTCCTTCATTGGGGAGTTACCTCCATCTAATGTATAGCATTGTTATTATTGTTCTTATTGTCCCTTAAACCAATATTTCATTGCTCATTGTTTCGAGGCACACCCCAATGTTATTTTAATTCCACCTAGTTATGCTCATCACCAAAAATCAATATTTTTTATCCTCTTCACTTCTCTACTTCCTAGTGCCTTGAGAAATTTAGTCATGCACCCCCCCACCTTCCGTGCTTCCTCGCATCAGGATGGTCTCAAAACCAAGGCATATTTTTTCCTCAAACTATCATACTAGTCACACTATGTTTTTTGGAAACAAATTGCACCATTGGTGCAAATTTCCCACAATGGCCACATTCCTAAAATATTTGGTTTTTGCACATTCAAGTTTTTCAATATTGTGGCTATTTTTGTATGTCCGAAATGAATAGTCTCAAGTATATTAATGCATCATAGACACAAAAATTTCATGAGACTCATCATAAAGGAAAAATGTAATGACTGTAATTTACACTTTATTAGCCATCTAGCATTGTAGTGAACTTGGAATTTTCTAGAATTCCTACAACGAACCGAGTTAGTGCATAAAATGAGTCATCATAAACTAGAACATATCATTAGGTTAGCTGAATAATCCATGTTATCATAAATCATGCTCATAATTTAAAAATTGAAAATATCACTATAGCATTGATACCTATATTGAGTTGATGACTTCCTCTTTATATGCATATGGGGTCGATTTCCTATCCTAGCAAGTTATATTGAGGTGATAACATGTCCTTGATGATAAAAATGTTGATCCAAAGTGGTTGCTTTGAGCCTCTAGGCACCGCCTATGATATTTTCAAGGTACTAGCTCAACAATCTTGTTCCTTGAGATCTCGAGGTGCCCTCAAGGCTAACTTCCTAGGTATCTACCACACAATCATGTTGGATCAGTGACCAAAGAAACAAGGGAAACAAAAGGTTTCGTCCACCCTAAATCATCAAGGGAATAAAGAGGTTTATAATCCACCCACTAATGATCATATAAATGAAATCCCACTCGCAACTATGGGCACTATCAAACCAGGTAGTCTTCTATCGATTGAAATATTTGGAACCAGAGGCTATGCCACCTCCACTGAGAAACAATACCTAACACATGGACCTAGACAAGTAACATATGTGTATACATATATGCATGATGCAATATGACATACATAAAACATGATGCCACGTAAAGATATCACAAACACACATATGACGTGGTACATGCATACAAATTTACCCCTATATGACACATGCCCATATACACATGAATAAGGGCACCCAGAGGCTTATACCTCCAACCCAATAAATACAAGAGTATATAACTCTATTTGAGCTTCACCTTATACACAATAGGAGTCCAACAAAATTTTCCCACTTGTGTGCCTTTTCCTTCTTCTCCAAAGTGCCTTCTTCATTCTTCGATAAGAATGAATACTAAAAAACCCTATCAACCAAAATGGAATCTTCATGTTAGCATAATCATGAATACAATATATAAGCACATGTACAAATACAATTATGGTTAATAAATATAGTTTTTACCCTTCTTTTTTCCATCATTTCTATGGACTCCACGAGCCTACTTGGTGGTCATATCACACTCAACTTACCCTTTTTCTTCCTTTGCATATGATTTTTTCCAAATTCATGCCAATTTTCCTCATGGTGATCCATGTTTTCATTTTCATTGATATGCTCTTATCCATGGACATAATACGTTATTTCTTCCTCAGAAGTTCATGGATCTCTTTCTACTCGACCATCTTTTCCCAATGCCACCAAGTATGTAAATCAAGGGATGATCATAAAATCAATAGGAAATATAAGAGCGAACATTGAAAAAGGAAAATTAAATCCATAATTATAGTCATCAAGGAAAAATCATACATATAGAGCTCAAATCATAACACACCAATCATCAAGTAAGGTAGTCCCAAATATTGACACAATATGATGAGTCCAACATACATGGCACCCTCTGACATCATACCATACAAACATATGTGTAATAAAATAAGCTTCCTTTCCTTGCCTTTGTCACTGGGTTTTCTGATGTGCAGTAAATTCAACATGTTTCCATACAACTCACGATACATCCATATGATTTTTAGAAGTTGTATATGTATTACAAATCAAAAATATCATCTCCCTAAGTTTTCTTTAAAATTTAGGATCAGATATGCATATTGGTCATAGCTACTATTATTAATCTGCAAATTCTAGATACATGCTAATGGGTAATGATAATCAACCTCCTTGCTAAGACCCTGTTCACCATTTAGCTTAGTTTTTTTTTTAAAATACTTTTAAATATTTAACCCTCTTACTAAGCTGAAAAATAATGGTACCTATAGTGATTCACCGACCAATACAAAATAATTACATCATACGGAGTCAATATTCACTTTTTCATATGAATATTATGCATATAATCCACGACCTTAGTTCAACATTGAAGTGAAAACTATTACATTGAAATCTAGTTGTCTCTATGAATTTTATAGCTAAATAAATGATAAAAAAATTTATTCTTGACCATTTTTTTGATGAAAGAGTGTTTGTGTGACCTCAAATAATCTTGGAATATCATGTATAATCCCTGATGTCAACATTTTCTCCTTTTAAAAAATTCTTGTTCACCAAAAGCCCACCTTCTTGTTAGCCTTTCACTTGTGATTTTTGAGTCAATGATTTTCCTCTAGCAGAGATGACACATGTCATAAAAGGTAGCAAGAAACTATATACCCTATCCTCAGGGTTTGTGTATAACATGAGAGGTGCCTTCAATATGGACAACAACAACATTAATAAGGTGCAACCATAAGTTACATAGAAAAATTACAACCCTTCCTTTTCTATCCCAATAGTAGATGTGATGGATGTATTTATTTTATTCAAATGTAAATGAGGTACGCATATTGTGAGTTCATTTAAAAAGAAATATAAAAACTTCGAAGGAATAAAATTTTTCATTTGATGTGGCTCAATAATGCCAGTTTCTTGTTTCTAAGCTACACAAAACTTCTTATTATTAATGGCCTATCCCTAAAAATGGTAAACACTAGAGACCTGCTACATCGATGGTAAGTAGAGCCACCATTTTAGAATTATATATAAATAGTACAAAATTGAGAGTATCTATTCAGGTTAACCAAACAGTAAAAGTTGAAACTCTTTAAAAAAATTCAATAAATCCCCAATTTTTAAAAATGCTTACAAAATTACAACGATCAATTAGAGTGTATTGGAATATTTTTGTAAATTATGCCCTATATACTTTAAATATGTATAACATATGTTAACTTTGAAATCTCATTTATTACACTTATAAGAGATTAAAATAATCCGCATGTCATTCACTGATGGTTTTGTTCAGTACAATATGAGACACACTAACATCAAGGTTGGTTCATATATTGCATCAATAATCTAATGCTTTAATATTTTCCTTGTTTTCTCAACAATAGTAGAAAGAAGCACCACCTTTTGCATATGTGAATGAATATAAGAACCAAGAGTATCGATTCAAATGAGACTATTACTTGACAAAGAGATTTAGTTCACATCGATATAGTTCCGGAAGTTTTTAGGAAAATTCGGAAGAGGATGGATAGCGCTAGGGTTACATTGAGCTCTGCCGCCGCCGTCAAGGTCTGTGCGGATCCTGCAGCCAACAAAACTTCCCTTGTACTCGTGGTTTTTGGTCTGGATCTGGCCGCGTCCCACATAGGCTCCTTCTTGCTCGGAGTTCAAAGCTCTGCCAAGGAGCTCAGCTCAAAAGACTCTGTGAATAATGCCTCTGTTGGAGCCTCCGTTGCGCCCACTACTCCATGGGGTCTGCATCAAGGGAGAGCAAAGACTATATGGTCGGATCGGTGGTGCGGCTCTCACGCTGACGGATTGGGGCTTCTCAAATCTGATAAAATGCATGTGGACCTTGCCCTAGGAAAATCCTGCAGTGACAAGGAAAACCAGATCTCCCAGAACTTGATCTGTCTCCAATCAGTCTTGGATCAGGCCAGGGGGGGTTCTCTATAGGATGAAGAGGTTGCAAAGGCGAGATTGACTGTTTTCAAGGAATCTGGCAGCCATGCAGCTACAGAGTTCAACTATTTCTCTTCCTCTCCTCTGGGCGAAAAGGTGCCTAAGCCCGATTTGCAGAACCCTCTACTGATTCAGAAGATAGGAGAGGCAAAAAAGAAAAGGGATCGGTATAAGTAGGATCAGCCCTCAGAAAATTCGTTCTTTGAATCCCACTCCTTAGGTAAGAGCTCGTTCCCTCTGAACTCTCCTTCTTTCCAAATCTTTATCAAACTGCCGGTGGGTAAGTCACGTTTAGCCTGGGTAAATGATGACACCTCAATCCTGCAACTCAAGCAGCAAATCTGGGTTATGACGGGCTACCCATTACTGATACAACATCTGGTAAACGGGCACAGTTCTCTCTAGGACTGCAGGCTCTTAAAGGATTATGCCATAAGAGCAGAGAGTACCATCACCTTAAATCTGCGCCTGCGAGGGGGCGCGGTGAACCAGAGCACGCCCAGGCAAAAAAATGGTGGCCCCTTCTTCAAAAATATCCTACAGGGAAAAAAAGGAGTCAGCTCAGCTCCAGAACAAGCTGGAAATACTCCGAGGCCTTACATAGTTGAACAGCAGGAACAAACCCCTGCTCTAAAAATCAACAGTTCAGTAACAGAGGAGCATACCAAGACATATGAAGCTCAGGCATTAATATTCCGCTTCAATGGTTTCTGGCCCAAACCCATGGACCTTTTTCACTGGATCTTCACCCACTGGTCCCTGGAATGCGAAATACATCTCTGTTCGAAGGGATTTTTTATTGTTAAATTTCAAACCTCGGAGGAAAGGGATATCATAATCAGAGAGGGGCCTTGGTTCTGGGGGTCCACGGGGTTGTTTATCACTCCATGGTTTCCAAATTTTGACCCCAACACTATGGCAGTCTCCGGACTGCCAATATGGGTGAGACTATACAACCTGCCCCTTCACTTCTGGAATGATCAGGTTCTCGAGAGCATTGGGAACAGTCTTGGGCGTTATATTAAAACAGACATGGAAAGACTAGAACAACGAATCTTCACCTTTGCCCGGATCTGCGTGGAGGTAGATTTAAGCAAAGGACTACCGGTGAACATTATGCTGATTTATAAGAAACAAAATTGGTTGCAATCATTAGATTATGAGAATACTGCATTTATATGCAGGAATTGTAGGATGACAGGACACTTACAAAATACATGCCCAGAAATTAAGAAAGCTAACAACAAAAAGAAACCGAACAGTAAGCAGAGGAAAGGCTGGCAATTTCCCCCTCCTGATTCAGAGGAGGATGAGGCAAAAGAAGAAGAGGAACTAGCCCCACCAGGAAATAAGCAGACTACACAGGAACTAGAGGCACAAACAAAGGACACAACCGCACTAGTGGATCCACATCTTCAGACGAAACAATCAGACAGGAATGCAGTGGACACGAGCAGCGGAGGGATCAAAAGACACCATACATCAGAAACTTCAGATTCGGAAAAGGATATAGGAACCAAAAGTGCAGAAAATCAGATTGTCCTTGTCACTTCCGAGCCATCTCAGGGCGAATGGCACAAGGTTGAGAAGAAGAAAGGGAGAAAAACCTGATTTGTGGGACACTTTTCCCACGATCTAGCAGCTTCCAGTTTTTCTGCCCCTCTATCTTTTCTCTTTTCTCATTCTTTTTTTCTTTTCTTTTCTCTGAATGCAAGGTAGCCTTGCTACAACGCATTGTGTGCAAGAGCACATGAGCCCAATGGGCAATTTCTGAAAATGCTTCAATGCATATGCTATGTGTAACTTTTCATTTTTATTAATAAAAGGTTACCGATTTTTTCTGTGGAAAAAAAAAGAACCAAGAGTATCAAGATGGAAACTAATTCTCATTATGTGGGTATCAAACATCCACAGGGTTTATTTCCATATATGATAAAGTATTGTGATTTTATAGTATACTCTAGCACTTGCTAAAGCTAAGGTATTAGAATCTATTTAGCTTGACATGTGAGATTGATAGGCTATATTTATAATTAGATATGAGTATAATTCTATACAAGTTTCTCTTCCACAACCAACCTTATTTATTTATTTAAATATGGGGAAGGAGAAAATAGTTGATGGGATTATGATGTTTCCTCATTAATACCATGAAAAATATGATCATGATGATGACTTTGAGTAAATTCACGGGATTCAACTTCTTGACAATGAAAGCATTCTCTTGGAACATAACAAAGGTTTATTCATCAAATCTTATATGGATATGACACTACAAGTAAATTGCTACTTTTTTTTTTCCCAAAATCTCCCTTTGGTCATTTCTAAAAGAAAATTAATGTCAGAAGTTGTAAGTTAATGTGTCATATAAGCTATAATAGTCAAGAGCTAGGAAATAAAATCTAGGGAACTGTAAACCTCAAATAGTGGGTAAAAAACCATTATAGATATATAGGAATTTTTATTGCATTGAAATCTACAGAAGTTGGTTTGAGTCTCTTACTAATACAAGTATGCTATTAATTATTCCTATTACAAACTGCCAAAGAAGTATGGAAGGCATGAGTTATGATTGTGATTCTCCTATGTTATTTGTTGCCAATTTCTCACTTGGACTCTGAAATAGAATATAAATTAGTCATTCTACTTGAGTAGAATATACCCAATTAGAATGAATGAGATATAATTGATAAATATTATTGCAATAGTGGACATACATCTTACTAACAAAAACTAAGAAAAGAAAAATATTTTGAGGAGTTGAAACAAAACACTTCAAAGGAACATAGGAATGTGTGTTTGATCTCCAAAATAGAGTTTGTATCTAGAAAAAAAATGACCATTACAATGGGTAACTATCTGAGACATATTGAATAAACCCGAAAAGAGTATTCAATTATACTCCAAACAATGGTAGGGGATATCTATATAGAAAAATACACATCCCAAAGCATCTAATTATATAAAAATAAATGACCAATTACTAATTCAATGAGTGATATCAATTCCCATAATTTCTTCACACAATAAATGACACATGGCATAAAATAAGATTATTTTATTATAACTTGACAAGTGGGGACCTGGCACCATTCTCCAAACTACCTAGATGATACAATCAATAAAAAAAATATTCTATTGTGGATGACATAATATTAGGTCAAAATTTTCTCAATTCTCACTACAAAACCAAATAGAGGAATCTTTCTCAAAGAAAAATAAATGCAAGTGGGTGCATGGTATTTAACACTCAAAACAATTATGAAGCTCACAACAACAAGAATTTAATAGGGTAAGGACTGCAATGTCTGACCATAGCTCTAGCTTGTAAAATAGAAACCTACTAAAATTATAAACTTTGGATTCGTACAAGCGTAATAATTGTCAGAACTATATGTGTAGCATGAAATGTGTCATTCTTTCGTTGGTATAATACAATGAAATTAATTCCATGAAATCCAATAGAGTAATTGTAGAAATAGAAAGAAAACCTAATTACTATTGTACAAAGGAAATCCAAGTTACTTATGGAAAAAGGAAAGACTATTATACTTTGGATGAACCTAAATGTTAATCCTATTTTCAGAAATGTAAACATTAACCTATTATAGAGTGTGAATGATACATCAAAAGGAAGCGTAGTTTATCCTATATAAATAACAATATTGGAAATGGAAACCATAGCTTAAGATATATTAAAGAAGATGAAATAATTCTTAGATAAATGCATTTAATATATAACTTTTCAAAAAAATTCATAATGTTCTTCATGAATTAATCATGAAAATCATTATTATTCTCTTCAAGTGGTTAATTTCTCCACTAAACATAACTAGAGAGGTGAATTAAAATATATTAGAGGGAAGAATTAAGTGGAATTTTGGTCTTAATAAATAATGGATGAAGGCCTATTTGTAATTATTCAAGTATAAGGGACAAAAAGCAAGATTTTGGATAAAATATGGTCAATTTTACACGTGGTACAGGAGTGCTACAGCAGGTTCTATCAGAGGCCCTGTTTTTCTACATGAGCGAGATAAATTATCAAATTCCCAAGTAATTCAAATGAAAAAGAGAAGGTAAAATGTATTTTTATTAATTATTATTTCTTGGGACTTCAATACAACTAGAATCACTCCGAAATACCTCTATTAAAATGTGCTAAAAAAATAGGAGAAAATTACTATTCTAAGAACTAGAAATTCAAGAACTAGTGAGCTAGTTAGCCTACTATTGCGTAACCTAATAAAGTGAAGCTGATATGGGGTAAATTTTGTTATTAACCTGAATTTTTTTATGGAAAAATAAAATTTTAATAAAATAAAATTAATCTCATTAACTCTTTCTAGAAAATATCAGAAAATTAATACTATTTTTCTACAACAAGTTTCAAGAAATTCTAGATTTCTAAACTAGTAAACCAATCCATGTAGCTCAATGATGAAAATGAACTTTCAAAGTTGTTATAAGGATGCATAATTCTTGTGAATATTTAAATAACATGTAAAAAATCTCACTTTAATCATTTAATCAATGTAACCTACAACAATATAGGCATGAATGCTCAATGCAGAAATAAGAGATCTCAATGGAAAATACATTGAAAGAAAATTAGAAAAATGGTACAAGAGTGCTTTAAGGCTCATAGGGTGGCTACAACTGGGGAAACTTAGAGTCATATGGAAGAAACCAACCTTCAGAAGCTAAAAATGGCACCAAACTTCATTTTTAATCAATCCAAGTACATCTCTACTAGAAATGAAAGTGGAGTTGTTAAGTAACGAGTTTTCTACAAAAGAAAACTAAGAAATACATTCTCCTACATGAAATTACTTATAAAAAGTGATGAAACATTTTCTTTGAAAGGAGGAAACTTTCCTCTCTAAAATACCTAAAAAAGTCAATCTAGTTCTAAACACTAAGAATCTTTATTAAGTTACAAAGATCACATTCGTATCTTTTCTCAATAAATGAATCTCTTGAATTTTTCAATCATATCACGATACTTTGTTTATTTATTATCCAATATTGGTCCATCATTTAGTAGGGAGAAATTCCCTATATTATCTGATTAATAATTTACTCAACATTTTCTTAATATTATGAAAAAATAAATAATATTAGGCACATAATATGAAATTTTCTTTAAAGCTTCATAACAACATATTAAAGAAAAAAAACATTATTAAGTGTAGAAGGAGAGATTTAATATTGCATTAATCTCCTAGGAAAGATTATATGGGCCTTAATTTGTGTCTAATTTGGAGGCCCATCATACCCCCTACAGAATTTTTTTCTCATCCTCTGAGAAACCTATCCAAATTCTTTCCTTGTTGTTATTTTTTCATGAAATTCCCTTATTTAGCTCAATGGGATATGATTTGGATGGTTTCTTGCATTGGATGGCTTCCATGGAAAAAATTGGCATGGTGAAAATTTGTACCTCCTTTTCTTGTAGCTTCTCCATTAGCCCGTTGTTTACTAATTGTAGTTTCTCTTTTATGAAAAACTCCATTAGCCTTAAATAGTTCAATTCGTTCTTCATTTTGTGCACTTTTTCCTCCATGACAGCCAAATCCTCTACTTCCTTGGTTTTTCTAATTTTCATCCACTGGGGAGTTCTACCTCATCTTGTAATAAATTTATGATAGGATCTAATAGAAATTTGTAGAGTGGAATATTTGAGTCCTTATGGGCCTTCTCCGTCTCCTTCAGTTGTTATTGTCTCTTCTTGTAGCACTTTTTCTTCATCTTGTAGCAATTAATTTTTCACTTGTATCATCTATGTCTACCCTCTTTAATTTCTTTTGAATATTCACTTGCTCTCTAAGGCTCCAGTGGTTGTTCTACACAAAATATTTCTTCCTCCAACACTCAGATAGCTTGTTGTACAACTTTTTTCCTTCATGTAGAAACATTGTTCTTCATATAGTAGTTATGTTCTTCCTATAGTAGTTTATTTTTGGTATTGTAGAAGTTATGTGTCTTCCTGTAGCACACAACCTGAATAATGTAGCAACTAATATTTTCATCCCATGAGGTGGTGGGTCCAATTTTTTTTTATTTTTTTTTTATTTTTATTTTTTTTTAATTATTTTTTTTTCATTACATGCAAAATAAACTCAGAGTTCTTTGATTTAAATAATTTGGCCCCCAACTAATTTTGGAACTCCATGATAAGATCCTACTTTATTAATTATTTTTTCACTTTTGTCTCATTTATGTCCCACGTGTTTGGATATACTTTGGATAAAAGTTAATTTAATTGCTAGATAATATCGAGGCTTCCTGCTATTAAGTTTAGCTGTAAAATTCCTTTCCTTCTCACACTTTTAATGTTTTCGACAACTAGAATATCTATTTAATGTGAGGTTAGAGAGTTTCATACATGTGCCTTGCCATGAATGTTTTTTTTGTGTTGGATGTTGTTGTAGGCATGGAGGTTTCCTTTGATGATCCTGAAGCTGCACATGATAATCTACTAAAGGCCCTCTAGGTTTTCTTCTTGTTTGTATTTCTTTACTCCTCATATGCCCTTGATGTGAGTGCTGTAGCTGATCATATGTAATTTCTAAATAGAGATCAAGTTGTTGTGCATGTATTTTTCAATTTCTTGAGAAAGATATGTATTTTCTTATGTTCCATAGCTAACTCATGCTTCATGATGGAGGTATGTCCTTCATTCATATGCTCTTCGAATCAGATGTTGTTATTTATTGAGTGATCAAAAATCTTGTAGCAGTTGAAAAATGCTCCTTTATCTTCTCTAAATCAAGGAAATGTATCTCTAATGTCTTTGATGATTGGTTCTTCATTATGGTTCTCTCAATTGTGGACTTGTAAGGTAATTTCCGACTGCTACATGGACGTATTTCTTGATGTAGAAGTTGTTAGTTTTACATTGTTCTATGTTGCATAAATTAATTTAGCCCAATTCCAAACATCACTTAGAAATATTTCCAATTACCATTAGTCTTTCCATTCATAAAAAGTAATTGAAGTTATAAAAATAAAAGTAATGACAAAGGAGACAATCAGAACGTCAACAAGAGATACTATATTTAGTCATAGACAAGGGAAAAACCAAATACAGGAAAAACACTTTGAAAATAATATTCTATTATATTGTCATAAAATGTTCAATACAAAGTGCAATGAGACCAATACAATATGTACAATAATATAACTAACAACTTCATGAATCCATGCAAAGAGGTCAAATATATAATAGAAAACTTGATTCAACATTCAAGCAACTTCAAGAACCCTTAGATGATAGTCAAAAGCAACGAAACCCATATCCACTACCATAAGACTATATGTCTATAGATTTATGATCTAAGCCACTACATTTTCTATAGCTAGCCCACAACTAGACTAGATGTGCTAGTCTTAAGCCCCTGAGTTAGCTAGAAACCTTAATTTAAGAGTGACCTTAGGACCTATGATTTCATACGTCCATACGATCTCCTTCTTCGTCGATGTATCGAATCCAATTCGATATAAGAGACGAATATGCATGATGTTGTGATGTCCAAATGAGCTTCTAGGTTGCTTGCATTTATATGCTTCAAAGTGGTGCCAATTATGTCCATTTCATGTTGAGGTCGACCTGTCCATAAAAGTGAAGCCGACCTAATCCAATAACCATGAGTGGGTGAAATATCAAGAAAGAACTTCTTCTTATCTAAATCAGGTGATCGTTAATTCAATTTTGGTCCTCTCAAAAACAGGAACTCAATTCCATAATCATATCCATAAAGTGTCTTGTCCAAAATTTAATTTGACCACAATTGCATAATTTTAACACTCCCTCTCAACGAGGGATAATTCCACCTGTAAAATATTTCAATTGATCAACGTGTCATCCTATAATCATGTGTACCAATATTATACACCCTATCTTCTGAAACATTCTCAAATATAAAGAAGAAGAATTATTGGGAGAAAAATCTATCACCCTTCAACCAACGAGCTACAACCTAGAAAATTTTTTAGTTGGCTGCTTCTCAGAAATATCGTTAGGATACTAATTGAAAATTTCATCAAGAAACTACGTATAAATGTCATCAGGATACTACCTAGAAATGTAATCAAGATACTACATGAAAATGTCACATGGGGGAGTTAAAAATCAACCTATATTAGGAAATAGGTGATTTATGGGAGCTACTACTCAACCCATCCTTCCTACTAATTTTCCTGATAATAACCGATAAGAGTCATGTGGTAGGACACTCCATCATAATCTAGCTTGGAAAATATACCTGACTTACCAAGAGGTAAGAATTGCACGCCTCTAATCATCCTCAACCATTGGCCAAACGGAGAGTGATAAGCCATACCAGCCGAATCTTGTGTATACTTTGCAAAGACCATGATAGGGTGAGCTACTAATCCAACCCTATAGGTAAAATATAGGAGAAAAATCTTTATTACCCAGACTTCCATCAACCCCAGGAGCTCTCTATCTCAATTTGTCAACCTAGGAGCTCAAACAGGGAGGAAGAGTATCGCTCAGTGTGCTCGATCATTGGTGCCACTTATTAGGGTGGGTCATATCCATCCATCCAAGCTTATCTCTAAAGGAAAATAGCTTCCCTTACGAAAAAAATTTTGGGATAATATCTACAATCTTCTCATCTACCGATATGTGATGGAGACGAAGGACTAATCTCTATACCATATCACAAATGAAGTGATATTGGATCTCTATGTGTTTGACTTGTCATGAAATATGAAATTTTATACCAGACAAATCCCACTCTTGTTGTCACAATATATCATTGTATTGCCTACAACCTACTCAAATATCTCTCTAAAGAGCTTCCTTAACCAAAATTTTTCACAGTCAACCATCATAGCAGACATATACTCTTCCTCTGTGGTACTTAATGCTACAAAATGTTTCTTCCGACTTATCCAAGATATCATGGAAGAACCAATACTAAAATAACATCCATAGGTACTCTTCATGTTGATAACATTTACTTCCCAGTGATCATTGGTGTATCCATGAGGGCGGACATTTCCAACCGAGTGTCTCATACCAAGTGCAATCGTCCCCTGCAAATATCTCAATGTGTTTTTTTAATCAATTTAATGTTCTTAAATTGCTGACAAAAATTATCGAATGGAGTTGGTAAAATTGTGAAGTGCAAGCTCACTATATATGCTAGAAGGCCTAATTTATTAGTGTGATGGTTATATTCATAGATATTTCTTCTAAGGATGTTTTTATTCCTATGTCCTTAATGAAATTGATGGGTTAAATTACTACTAAATTATATAAAACAAAAAATCAACTTTTCAAAGATTAGTTAAATTCTATTGATAAACTAAGTTTTACCAACTAAAAAAAATATGAAGAAGCCTCAACTAATTTATGTGTGAGTATCCAACAATTTTAACAATATAACATAAGAAAATGAAATCTAATTCTAGAAAGAAAAGTAATGTTGATGTTTTTGTGTTTTTAGAAATAAAATGGTATGTAAATGAAACTGAGAAAATAAATGAATAGGTCACTATTATTCTTGACATAAATCACTATAAAACTAGAAAGCATTCACACACTTCTACAGAAAAATAAATCCCTAAATCAATATTTCTTGACAGAAACTCACTGAAACTAGAAATGAAATATTTCAATGTTCTCGGAATAAATCACACATGAAAAACTAAACTACAATAAACCACTATTTCATGGAAATAAAACTAATATTACTTCTGCATTCAATCAAATCAAATAGGAAAATGAACCTATGTAAAATTACAAAGGGAAACCATCTAAAAATCTACTCTAATTAGCAAAATGACATTCTGGAAATGACTAGAATGTTTCACACAATGAAAGCATAAAATAAATCTACATCAAATGATAAAAACAATGTTTTGAAAAACATTTAAATGCAAAACAATAAATAAATTAGAACCTTCTCTATTTGTAGGGGCCCTCCACAAATAGGTGGTTCCAACGATTTAGTCCAACACTAGCTGCGCATTAAACTTTCAGAATAATTCTTCAATTAAAAAGGAATAAAACACAGTTTTAATAGTTTCATAGTCACGTCATAATTTCTAACTGTCAATACATTTGTTTTCCATGTATTTATAAAATCCCGTTTCATTAATTGTTTCAAGGATTTTACGCCTATTTCGACTAAACAAATTCTATCTTAAGCTTCTAATAGATAATAGAATTGTATTGCTTCAATATTTTCTATTTGTAAAAGAAAATCGTGAAGCATGATAGCTTTGGACTATCACTCGCTTGTCTAGCACGTGTTTCACTACTCCTTTGACTGCACAAATGGGCGATTTCTTGCATGATTTTTATCAGATAGATAGGAGAAACTCCATGAGAGGATCATTCTCCATTTGTCCACATACTTCGCTTCTTATTTGGCACCTCAAAACCAAATTATCCATGGAGATGGCTAAAAAATTATGGACCAGCTGCAGAATCACGCCAATTCTGTAGCTAATACAAAATTTAATCTAATAATAAGGAACATTACTGAATATGAGATATAGGTCATTAAAATACCTTACCTTGTCAAAAACTTGCAATTTAATACTTGTTTGAGCTGATGATGATGATAAAAAAGAGGAAATATAGAAGAAAGGAAGTGTTAGAATGAGGCAATCATAAGGCTCTACATTCCCCCATGTTGAGTTCATTGCATGTCCTGATAAAAAAATAAAAAATTGATAATACTTCTTCATGCTACTGCATTTTCCTTAAACCTTGTTCTAGAACATCCAAATTTAACTTCTTTACCTTCTTTTTTGTCACAACCATCCTTGGCTTCCTCATCAAGATCTAGTATTTCATATTTCTGACCTGTTCTTTCAGATTATTCTTTTTCTTCAATTCCTTAATTTTATTGTACCATAATCCCAAATTCAAAACAGATATTGTCTTTATTAGTTTTCTCAATTTTGTTATTCAATTTTAAGGAGTCATTCTCTTATTTTATATGCATGTTTAGTATCTCTAGTTAAAAGATATCCTCTCTTAAAGTGTTCACAATTAGAGGTTCCTGTGGACTATTACGCTGACCTTCTTCCCTTTGATCTAAGATTGATGTTTTTCATGTGTCTCTTTTATTCAAATATTCAATATAGTCATAAATTTGTTGCTGTATGGGATAAATTTTTTGGGTTCTTTGGTCGGGACGATGACTAGGTGAAATAAAAATGGGTGATGGAACTCTAGGTTCCTCTTCTGAATCAACATATTTTATACCTTTTGGAGATGGTTCTTTTACTACCTGGCTGAACGCAGCATTTCCTCTAACTATTGGGGGAATAATTTTGGATTTTTTGATTTTCTTCCCTATCTTCAACTCCTCTATTTTCTTGGATATATTATCTAGTTTTTTGTTGTCTTCCCTCTTCTTAACACTTTTATTCTTAAGTTTTCCTAAAAGCTCTGCAACGGTAACCTCATTTTCTAAATTTTTTTGTGGGGTTTGTTGTTAATTTTCAACGAGGATTTGAATTTTTCTTTTTCTCCCACTTTTTTCTTTGTTATTGTTGGGTTGTTCTTTGTCTCCCTGTTTGAAATCATTCCAAATTAGGAAACTTTACCAAGTATCTCCTAAACTATCAAGGTGAAACTCGATGACAATTTTAATAAAAAAATGGTGATACATGGTGCTCTCTGTAAATTGGATTCTCTTTTGAATTTCATGACATTTTTCTTAAGCTAGTCAACAAGAATTATGCGAGATTTAACTCATTTACTTCATGAAAATTCATCACCAATAGAACATGATAAAATAACATGCACCAAAATCTCCCTTCATAAGTGACAATTTTTTAATTATTAATAGAAAATTCCTCCATTTACCTTTAAGTGTTATGCTTGGTATTCCCTTTTTCAAGATGGCGGTATCTACACCTGGATTTTTTAGAAATATTTTTCATTCTTAAACTTCAATTCCTATGGTTTTTAACCGCCTTTCTCCAGTTCTTTGCAACCCAGTGGCTTCAATAATGAAAAACTATGTTACTACACATTTGACATCTTGAATTTTGACCTCCATTACATCGAAATACTTGGAAAATGACTTAGCTATCTCCTTGTTAACGCCTTTGAATTTATTCATGAAACTAAGACATTATGCTTTCTGCAACACCTCCTTCACCAGTGCATACCCTTCCATGAAATTCCTCCCTTTGGGTTCTTTCCTCAGTATGAATCCCATGGCTTGAGATGTTTTGCCTCAACAATGCCTCTTGACAGGGTATGAGTGAAGGTTTTGGTTTATGGTGCGAATGAGGGATTCAGAATTAACGAGAGCATGACTAAGTTTGAGAAGAACTGACTGTTAAAGTATGAGTTAGGTGACTTGAAAAATGAAATTGGGGTTTGATGTTGGAGCATATATGTAATGTTGAGCAGTCAATGGTGAATATTTTATATTTGATTTGATTTGATATGATCAACTATTAGCAATAATGTTTTTGAATCCCTGTTATATAATGCCCATATATTTCATATGCTAATGTTTAAATCCTTATTATCAAAATTATTCTTTTGTATTCGCATACCTTTGAATTGTTGTTGCAAACCCTTGCTTGTTTCTTTTTCCATTGTCTTCAGGTCCTCTTAGTGAATTTTTCAATTGCATCAGTAAAAAAGGATCTTTTCAAGCATTAGCTGCATAAATATAGTGGAGCTGTCGACTTTGAGTAATTTTGTAGTTGTCTCTACTGTAGAAAAAGAATCAAACGAAAATAAAATGGGATTTTTAGAATAAGAATAAAGAAAATTTAAGGTGCCAAAAATTTTGGTTTTCACCTTCAATTTTCTATATAAACATGCCAACAATTGTTGGTTTCCATACTTATACATTTATTTTATTTTATTCATTTATTTATTATATATATATATATATATATTTATTTATTTATTTTCTTCTCTTTTATTATTATTATTAATTTTTTTTTGGAGTAATAAAATAAAAGAAGGCTTCTAGGCTCGAGAAGAAGAGGAATTCTTATTAACCCAATTTACATCAGAATTGTCTTGAAATAACTTAACGAATTCCTCCTTTGTTAATGAATTGTGATAGATTATGAGTCGATGTCTATTTACAAGGAGAGGAATTTCATTTATGCCACCTTTATTAAGCCTTTATACGCTTTATCAATTTCATACCTTTTAATAATTTAGTAACATAACTCATCACATTTAAAATATGTTAATTTTTTTCCTTATCTAATTCAACTCTCATATTAATTATTTCATTTTTATCATAAATTAAAAACTTTCCCCTTTTAATCCATCTTCATATTAAAAAAAAAATTAATTACCAACATTCCTCTTTTAATTAATAAAATACCATAATTTAGATATATTAAAAACATTGTCTTTAGAATCTATAAATATTATATACTGAGATTTACATTTAATATACACATTAACATCACACTTATATATAAATCATAAAACCTAATTACAAACATTCATCTTTTAATTAATAAAATACCATAATTTCAATATATTACAAACATTTTCTTTAGAATGTATAAATATTATATATTGATATTTACATTTAATATACACATTAACATAACACTTGTATATAAATCACAAGACCTATTTTTTCAAACGTTTAGAAATAAATTTGAGGTTTTCTTTTATTAAAATAATTATAATTTAAATATATTTATAAACAATATCATTATAATTTATAAATATTATAAAGAATATATTTTTTAAGTAAACGCATTAACACATTTTTTAAAATTATAAAACCTTACCTTACAAAAAAAATTAGCAATAAATTTGAATTTATTAATAATAAATGAAAATATGATTGATACTTGTCACTTATTTTATTCCTTTTCCTTATCTGATTTATTCGTCATGTCTGAGATCTTTCTTTCTCAAATTTTTATCTCGATAATGAACCTCAATATACGGTTCCAAATGTCGGTATACCAAGTTAGTTTATGCGATGGATCTAGAAAATACACTAGAACATCATAAAATGAATTAGATATTCCCAAGAATCTAAGGATACATAAATTTCTTCTAACACACCATCAGATTCAATTATATATCTATTTTCTAGTTATAACAATGCTGGTGTATATTAGAGATTAGGGAGTTTTAACTAATCCAAAGTTTGTTTACTCATGATTTTTATAGCTGCTCCTAAATCAATCAATGTGTTTGATATTTAAATACCATTTATGTGTGTTTTCACAATGGGAATTCTGGGATCTATATATTTTTGAAATGTTGTTTTTCCCATCATGATATATGTATTTTTTCCAAATAACTGAATTCTTTTGATTTCTTTTACTTTTCTTAATGGATTTTTAATACTTAACTCCCTAATTGTTTTTGAAATAATTGGAATTTATTTCATATCTTGTAGTAAAGGAATTTTTAGGAAAACATTCTTCAACTCATCTATCATATCATAATCGTGCATTATGAGCTATTTTTATAACCCTTTATCAATTTGTAATCTTTCATGAAATGGTTGTTCTGAGACAAATATTGAAGGCAATTCCATAATGGGATTTGAGTTTGTCAGAGTATTACGTGAAGGAGTGGCTTGTTTTTGCAGATTTTATGTTTTTATGAAGAGATATATCTTCTTCAGAATGACTATTTTTCTTTTGAGGATTTTCATTTTGACGAAGAGATATCTCTTCCTCAGAATGACCATGTTTTTCTTTTTCCTGAATAATAATATATGGTGACATATTTTCTAATATAACACCAGACCTGAGTTTAACATTGTTAAGATTTATTGGAGTTGTCATGTAAGTCTAGAAATTTTTTCCCTCCATGTTATAAACAGGTTGTGCATTTTTATTATTTTGGTTTGGAAGTGGTTGAGCAGAAAATTGATTTGGTTGTTGTGGAAATGATAATGAAAGTTGTGTATTTTTATTTTCAAATTTATTTTTAGGTAGTTGACTAGAATGAGAAAAATTTTGTGGTGGAAAGTTTGGATAAGGTTGTCAGAATTGGTGATATTGAGAATGTCTACCAGAATTATTTTTCCATCCTTATCTCTGAGGTTGGGAATGAGACAAAGGATGTCATGGCATTGGTGTAGTTCAGTTATTGTGTGGGCGTTGAGTATACATTTGAGTGTTGAAACCTTGAGTTTTTTTTATCCTTCCCATGGTCTTATAGAAACAAAACAAAGAGGATCCATTTGATTTGGAACCACTTCCCCTTGGTAGAAAAATTTAAGAATTGATATTGAAGGATAGTTTTTTGTATCATGATTTTCTGTACATATAACACAAGTTTCTACAATTTTTAAATCAAGATGGCATTCTCTCAAAGCATACTTCTTTCTCCACTTAGGACAAATGATAGATAATGCACCACTTTCAATAGCTTGCTTGTTTTATAATTTCAAGGTGTCCATTTGTTCACTAAGACTCCCTAGAATCTATGTTTTAAGTTCATCAAGAAAATTTCCTATTTTAGCCCTACTTGCTATTCCAGTCACAGGTTTATTAATTCTAGAGATAATCAGGTCTCTTTGATTTTTTCCAACTCTTGACTTACCTCCTTAAATATGTATGCATCATTCATAAATTTCAAGTAATGATAACAAATAAATATCTCATTTGTCCATCATGTTAAGGATATCTGTCCATTCATCTCTAATGGATTTTATTAGGAGATATTTCGAAGTATCTTGATGAAAATTTTCCATTTCATCCATTTTAATATGATAACTGAATCTTCACATTAAATCCTTAAGATTTTCATCTTCTCTCTACATAATTTTAAATACTTCATGCTTCTGGTTATGAGGCATGCATTAATCCTTGTATTTTAATAATAATGCCTCTTTAATATTCCCCCATGTTCTAATAGAGTGTGTTATTAAACCCGTGAACCATTTTAATGTTGGATCCTTAAGAGTTGCTGAAACAATTTCAACTTTTGAGAATTGAGTAAGTAGTCATATGATGTACATAAATCTTAGAATTCAAAAAGAAATGTTTTAGGATCCTCATTTCTTAATCCATGGAAGTTAGGAAGGATAGAGGGTGAGATATTTTTCAATGTGGTTGTAGTATCTTCATCGACGATAGGAAATCCAACAGGATCTGGTTCTACTTTCTATTCTCCTTCCCTTCCCCTTCTTATACATCCACCTCTTCCTCTACCTCCACCTACACCTACAATCCCAGGTACACCTCCTCTAATTCTTAAATGTTCATCATTCACATTGTGTACTTCCCCTTCTCCTTCCCTAGCCATTGTATAATCCTCAAATGTAATTTATGGTTCCAAAATTAGATTTTTTGTTCTTCTTCTGATTCTTTTAGTTCCTCTATCAATGGTATATTATGATAAATTCATTTTTCGTCTTCTTCACTAGGGATTTCTAGTTATTGAACTAAAAGTTGTTCCCCACTTGTAGTTAGGACGATTGATACTTCTGTTGAGGATGTAAGATCTTTTTCTTCCACAACTGCTTCTGTTGATGAAGATGGTGAATTTCTAGGTTGAATTTCATATCTTAATACCCCAAAAAGTCTAGGTCTACCTACAAAGGATGGTATACGTGTTTTGGTGGATGGTGTGGCACTAGACGATCTAGATGGGGTCAAGGGTGTTGTTGGAATTAAGCTTCTACCTCAAGCTACAACTCTACCCCTAGAATATCTTTCTCTATGAATATCATATTTGTATTTTTATTATAGGTGTGCTATGTTTTTATTTTAGAAAGGAAAAAGGATCCTATTTATAGTTCCACGGAAACGTACGGAAGGTTTTTAGTGAATTTTATGTTCTTAATTTTTTCACATAAATTATCGATCGAAGTTGGTAAACTTATGAAGTGAAAGTACACTATATATGCTAGAAGACCAAAGTTATTAGTGTGATGGTTGTAGTCATAGAGATTTATTTTAAGGGTGTTTTTATTCCTATGTACTTAATGAAACTTATGGATTAAATTTAAACTAAATTCTAAAAAAAAATCAGCTTTGAAAATGTGAATTAAATTCTACAGATCAACTAAGTTTGAAAAAATGAAACAAATTTGAAGATGCCTCAACTAATTTATTTGTTAGTATCCAATAATTTTGACAATGTAACATAAGAAAATGAAATCAAATTCTAGAAAGAAAAGGAAAGTTTATGTTTTTATGTTTCTAGAAATGAAATGTTATGTAAATGAAACTGAGAAAAGAAATGAATAAGTCACTATTGTTTTGGAAATAAATCACTATAAAACTAGAAATCATTCACATTGTTGTACGAAAATGTAAATCACTAAATGAATATTGCTTGGAAGGAACTTACTGAAATTGGAAATGGAATATTTCAATGTTGGAATAAAGAACACATGAAAAAATAATCTACAATAAACCACTCTTGCATGGAAAGAGAACTAAGAATACTTCTCCATTGAATCAAATCAAAGGGGAAAATGAACCTACATAAAATGAAAAAGGCAAACGAGCTAAGAATCTACTCTAAATAGAAAAATGAAATTCTAGAAATGACTACAACGTTTAACACAATGAAATCATAAACTAAAGCTACATCAAATGATAAAATCAAATCTTTTAAAAACATCTAAATGAAAAACATAAAAAAAATTAGAACCTTCTTTATTTTCAGAGGCCCTCCACAAACAGGTAGTTTCAACTATTTAATCCAACACTAGCTTCACATCGAACCTTCATAATACTTATTCAATTAAAAAGGAATAAAATAGGGTTTCAGGAGTTTCACAGATGCATCATAATGTCATATTGTCAATAAATTTGTTTGCGCTACATTTATAGAAGCATGTTTCATTAACTGTTTCGAGGCTTTTACACCTATTTTAACTAAACAAATTCTATATTTAGCTTCTAAAGTATAATAGAATTTTGTTTCTTCATGATTTAATATTTGGAAAATCAAATCGTGAAGCATGATACCTTTGGACTCTCGCTCACTTTTCCATCAGGTGTTTGACCACTCCTTTCACTGCACAAATAGGCAATTTCCAGTACGATTTGGATCAGATGGATAGCAGTAAATCCATTAGAGGATCATTCTCCACCTATCCACATACTTCACCACATAGGAAATTCCCAGATAGGTGTTCACATGGAAAATGAAAGCCATAATAAACTTTCTATACTTGGATGGATTCGCCAAATCGGTTCCTGCAACTTCTTCACGTAATTTCTTGAATTTTATTTCCATCACTGTGGGTAGATAGTTGTATTCAGTCATCCAAAATATTTCCAATAGCTTCACAACATATTTTCCTTTTGAAAACAAAATATCATTTGGCCTTTTCCATACCTCAAGGCATAGAAAGTAGTGCATGAGTCCAATGTCCTTCATTTCGAATTCAGAGGCTAGATCCCTCTTACATTCCATCATCAGATTCTCACTACATGTTAGGATTAGATAGTCAATATATAAAACAAATATCAACATTATACCTTGAACTACCTTGAAGTAGAGGTTGGGATCAACATTTATTCTCGTGAATCGCAACTTCACAAAAAAACTTTGATGCGGCGTACCATGCTCTTGGGGCTTGCTTCAAGCCATGAAATGTCTTCTTCAATTTACAAATATGTTTCCTATGACCCTCTAATTTAAATCTGTGTGGTTGTTCAACATATACTTCTTCCTCTACAATGCCATGGAGAATAGATTATTTACATCCATATTATGAAGGGTCCATCCTTGAATTGCGGTAAGGTAAGATATCAAGTGAATGGTTATATATCAAGCCACAGGTGCAAATATATCATCATATTCCTATCCCTCTTTTTGCGATAATCCTAGAGCAACGGAATTGTCCTTGTATTTTTCAATACTTAGATCAATTCCATGCCTAATATTGTATATCCACTTCAACGTTACCATTTATTTCCCCTTAGGTCTCGACACAACATCCGATACACCATTATTCATAATAGATTAATATTCTTTCGTAGTAATATGCTTCCAGACTTGTTATTTTATATATTCTTTCAATGTGGAAGGTTCAGATTGAATCATAGTTCTCATGGGTACAAGATATCCCTAGTACCTGCATCGCTTCCTCCTTTCTCTAAATGATATTTGAGTAGCCACATGTCTATGAACATCCTGAAGCATGTCTTAGAGCGAAAGTGGTCTCTTCCTAGTAGAAGGATTACTAGGAGGAGAATCTAAGTGATCCATGGGATTCATGGGATCATCAACAATACGGGTCTCATATTTTGACACATACGGGCTATTGAAGGTATCCATTTCATCAGTATTCTTGGGAGGAGGAATAAAAGGAATATCTCAGGCTTTTCCTAGTGTGGTATCTTCATTGAATATGACATCCCTGCTAATTTCAACCTTCCTTTGACCAGGAATATATATTATAAATTCTTCCAAATTTTCACAATACCTAACAAACATACCTTTTGTTCCAATATCTTCTAGCTTGTTCCTTTCCTCTTTAAGCACATGAAAGTATATGGGGCAGTGAAATATACAAAGGTGAATCACATCGGGCTTCACACTTGTGAATGATTCTTCAGGTGTTTTGTTGTCTAATTCTTGATGAGGCACCATTTTCTTAACATATACAACAACATTTTTTGCTTCTGCCCAAATAGACTTTGGTACCTTTTGATCATCAAGCATGGAGCGAGTGGCTTCTGTAATGGACCTGTTATTTATTTCAGCTGTTACATTTTGTTTAGGAGTATAAGGTGTAGTTGTTTCTTTCTTCATGATTTCCTTGTTGCAGAAATCAATGAATTCATTTGAAGGGTACTCTCGACCATTATCAGACTTGAATATGTTAATTTTCTTTCCCGTTTGATTTTCTATTAAGTCTTTGAATTCCTTGAACTTCTCAAATTCTTAAGATATTATATCCATTTTTTGCTATAAAATTCATCAATGAAGGTGATATAATAGATATGGTTACCAAGAGAGTGTACATGCATCATTCCACTCAAGTCCGAGTGAATGAGATGGATGATTTCATTTTCATTGCTTTCATTATATGATAATGGTCCCCTTGTCATATTTCCGGTGCCACATCCTGGACATACTCCATCATGTTGAGCTTGAACCTCTGGAATCCCAAAGACCAAGTTATCCAATTTCAGAAGCACATAATAATTAATGAGCTAACCTTCGGTGCCATAATTTACTTAGATTATTTGTATTATGAACCAATTCCAATATTGGCCTTTAGTGACAATATAGAATCCTTCATATCTTGTTCCTAAAGTGAATTCATCTTTCATATATGATCCAACAATCCAAATAAGAAATTTTCCCTTGATGAAGGCAACCCTCATCGCTTTGTATTCCAGAGCAGAAACTGATACCAAATTTTTCTTGAACCCAGGAACATACATTACATCATGCAATGTAATAGATTCCCTATAATTCAAATGAAATTTGACAGATCCAAAGCCTTTAGCTGGATGAGTGGTTTTCTCTCCAAGAATAATTTTCAAATTTGAATCCCTCTCTACAAAGTTATACATAACTTCCAGGTAACCAGAGAAGTGATGCGTGGTGACATGATCAACCATCCAACTATCCCAGGAATATAGAGCATATGAAATAGTAAGATTCGAAATAAGGATATACTCAGATTGATTTGCAAAATTACATTCATACCTCAAGAATTTTTACTTATTTTGTGGACGATGATATTCTTCATGTCCACTTGTAGAATCTCTCCTTCTTCTATCATTTTTTCCATCACGGCCATTCCATCGATCATCTCTCCTCCTTTTATATTTGAATCTATTGTTTTTGCTTCTAGTATTATAATGTGGTACATTCTTCTCGTGGCAATATCAAGCATAATGACCCTTCTTATGAAAATTATAACATTCAATATGTGAGTATTCTTTCCTTTTATTTCGATTTTTAGGAGGAGGATTTTCTGGATTTCATGGACCTCCTTTCCATTTATTATTATTCTTTTCATGAGAAATGAATGCAACATGTTCTCCTTCTTCATGCTTTTGAATCCTTCCTCTTCCTATCATCTTGGAATATTTTTGAGTGATATTTACAACAATGTCATCGAATGAAGGAAGGACATTTCTGTTGCTAATATTAGTGATGAATGTTTCCCAAATAGGAGGGAGACCTCTTAGAGTCACGACCACCAATTCCCTGTTAGGTATAACATCTCCAACTCCGATCAATTGATATCTAACATGAGATATCCTCATTATGTAAAATTGTATGTAATCTCATTTATTAACCCTGGTTTCTTTGATTTGATCTTTCAAAGCGATGATTTGATTCAAATTGTTGACCTCATACATACATGTTATCTTATCGTACATGTCCTTGGACATTTCCAAGTCTCCAACATATGCAAACAAGTTGCCTTGTAAAGGGTCAATTATAATTTTATTTTCTTTATTATCACCTTTATTATTCTTACTTTTTATGTCAACGAATGCATTTTCAGGAGGCTCAGGTACCTTTCCGTGAAGGAAGTCCACAACATCATTGCTTTCAGCTATGATTTCCAACCTCGTTTTCCATGCAAAAAAATTGGATGAATCACCCAATTTATCATTCTCCTTGAATGCGGTCATTGTCATCTTCATTTTAGTAGACTGGATCTTTCAAACTTTCCAAAGATGATTGCTTCAATTCTTGTCTGCTCTGTGGCTTGTCCTTCACCTTAGCTCTAAAACCATGTTAATTATAGATTATTCTACGCTACATCAATTAATTTATCACAAATCCAAATGTGACTTATCCATATTTCTAATTTCAATTATTGTTTCCATTCATGAACAATAATTTAAGATAAATCAATAAAATTAACAAAAAAGGAGACAATCAACAAATCAAAAAGAGAGACTAGATTTTGTAAAAGACTAGGGAAAACCCCACTATGCGGAAAAAAATTTGAAAATATTATTCTATTATATTGTCATAAAATGTTCAGTGGAGAGTACATTGATCCCAGTACAATATGTACAATAATATAGCCCAACAACCTCATGAACTTCTAGGTAAAGGTAAAATATATTAAAGACAACTTGATTTAGCTTTCAAGAAACTTCAAGAGCCTTTAGATGATAGTAAAAAACAATAAAACCTAGAGCTTCTATCATAAGACTGCAAGCCCACACCTTCAAGATCTGAGCCTCTACCTTATGTATAACTATCCCATAGCTACCCCAGATCTACTATTGTTAAGTTACTGGCTCAACCCAAAACCCTAATTTAGAGCGACCTTCAGACCTATGATTTCATACCTCTACATGATCTCTTTCTTCGTTGATATATCGAACCCAATGAGATAGAATATAACAAGATGATTGACGTCATGATTTCAAAATGAGCTTCTAGAACACTTATATTTATATGCTTCAAAGGGTTGCCAATGATGTCCATTTGATGATGAGTCTGACCTGTCCATACGAGTGAAGCTGTCATGATCAAATATCCATGAGTGGGTGAAAAATAAAAAATCAACTTCTAATTATAAAAATGAGGTTATTTTTTGGTTGATTTTGGCCCTCTCGGAAAGAGTAACTCATGCCATCATCATCTCCATCAAGGAGTAGTTCTTTGTGATGCCTCTGACTTCAATTTTTTTTTTTTCCGTCATATCCTTACGATATATGATTGAAATTATTAACTATATCATTCATATGCTCCAGTATTGAATCATTAATTAATAGTTAATATGTTTTTCTAATTTATCGCCATCATAGTCTCCTACTTAAACTGTTCCTCCAAAGATGTATTGTGTGAATCTATCTAAATTTTAACTTCAGTCTTAACCCACGTAGGACTGATGCTATTGGGTGATTTCACCCTAATCAAGACTCTGACATATCTATTATAAATTTATATATTTCATTTCCTTATCCTTCTTTACAATAACTTTTGATAATATATATATATATATATATATATATATATATATATATATAAATGAGAACTCCTCACTTATTATATATATATACCTCCTTACCTATCATTACTTATTCCTATATCATTATTCATTAATTTATCACTCACATTGGACTCATACATTAAAGGACTCTATATAGTATCGATCATGTTAATAACGATACATATATACTATATAAGTATACAATACTTCTTCAACCTTATTGTAATTTTTCCACACTTATTATGTTACGTTGGGTTTGGTCTCATCGTTTCGAAATTCATCATCTTAGGGATTATTTTAAACTACCCTCAGGAATGAATAACTCATTAATATATTCATTAAGTCAATGCTATCCCATTTGAGCAATTAAACTGTTACGTATGGATTTGATATTGGTCCTATCAACATAATGGCACACCATTCAAGTTTCATCGGGGTTGGAGATCTTCAACGTTGGCTTACCATCCAACATTTACATTTCTTTACTTCTTAGTGTACGAGGGTATTTCGTGGCACCTTCTCGGTAGTTATTAGAGGCATGTACCACTATACCCATTAATTTTTATAATGCATCCCATGTGATGTTGTACCAACTATCTAATGCGTAGATTTGGATTTACCCATCGGGATTTCCTACGACTATTGACGTGAAATACAACTCTATTTCTGCACTCCACCTCATTGATGCCAGCAATATTTCTCTTATATTATGACGTGTGGATGATGTGTATTTCTTCTGCACTCTAGGTTTTATTTGTTGTGTATTTTAGTTGACCTTTCAGGTATTAAGTGGCATTTGAACTTTCAGTTTTGATTTTCGTTGGGGATGGCTTACTGCGTCTCCCTTCCCGCTCATCTGGAGGAAAGCTGAGAGGAATACCACACAGTCTCACCTAGTCATGCCTTAGCATGTTTTAACTATTTAGGTAATTCATTTTCCCACTTCTGTAGATACTTTCATTTCTAGAGATTCTTTATTCCTTTGTTTAATGATTTTTGTCACTCTCTGCTATTTCTAAAATGGACGTGATTTATTATGGAGATGAATATTTGTGTTTTATCTACAGTACTTAGGTTCTATTACTACTGATAAAGTTTTTGTATTCTTCTTTGTGATCATGGTAACTTGGAATGAAACCCTAGTGTAGATTTTTGTTTTTCTCTATCCACAAGTATTGAAAAGGTGCCTCCCTTGTGAAAAGGTACGGCCTCTCTGCGTTCTTTTTAGACTTGCATGATGTTGGATTTTCCCAAACCTTGAATATGATATGTCTCCTCTTAATTTGAACTAATATGATTTGTCCAACAATATTTATTGGAAAAGAGTTGTTGTTGGGTCTCGGTGTCTAGTTGAACACATTTTTTCTCATTTGTGTGGTTTAATTGACTCACGAATTTTTCACTGAGACTCTCCTAGTGTTTGTAAAACATGTAACACACATTTCTTTGCCTCAGAGCTTTCTCTGTGTTTAAGCTTGTTACGTTTTTCTTTTGTGAGGAATAAACCAAAACCTATGTACCAGTTCATCTCTTAAAGTGCTCAGACACTTCTTTCGGGAACCTCAGGCTTCAAGAATGTCATTACAATTTCTCGCTAGTGGTTCAAGGGTTTCGTTTCACCCATTTGATTTCCACAAGTACACTATTGCATTAATTTTATGTTTGCGAGGGTTTTGTTCACACAATATAGCCCTACGTTTTATTTTTCATTAACATCAATACGCACTCTCATCTCTACCTTGTTTGATGTAATTACAAGCATGGTTTCTATGAAGGTAGAACCTTTATAAGGTATATCCTTTTACCTTCCGTGGTTCAAATTCACATGAATATCATTAGTTATCATTTTATTTCCATTTTAATAATTCTAATCGATTTATTTGTGTTATGCAGGTACATCCAGCTACCATTTTTTCATATTACGGTGGATGGACCTAGTTAACCAAATAACTTGTTTCCTTTTTAATAGTGAACCCTTTCCTGAACACGTTGGTATCCTTATTTTTGAGTGCCTCTTCTGCACTGGTCATCACTCCAAATTTGCCGATGATGGATACTATTTTTCTACAGTGACCATACACTCTCCTATGTAACTATACCTAGGTTATATCTTATTGTAATATACACATAAACATTCTTGGGTTTATAACCGAAGACTGGACTGAGTTAAACTTTTATATAAATTTTCCTTGTTTAGTTCTATTGTTACTGTCTTCTTTCATTATTTATTTGCATCCATACTTATATTTTAAGAAATGAGCCTTCTAGTGCAATTTTGTACAATATATATATACATTCAGTACATATATCTTTCTTTCATATTATTGAAAGGGATGCTACCTTTATGTGTCCTCTACTATTACCAATAGAGTAGTTTTGTTCTTATTTGCAAGTAATAAAGATAACTGAACCTCCAATATCAACACATAGATATCAATGCCTTATAAATCTCTGAGGTAAAGAAATGTGTGTTACACGTTTTATAAATAAAGCTCTGAGCCATGCCTTAGAAATGCGTAGAAATCTCATGGTCTTATATTTTCAATGTGTGTTACATGTTGAAATAAGAGATATCAAGGCCTTAGAAATAAGCCACTTCGAGGGGGAAACCTCCAATGCATTACATGAATGAACAGTTCTTGTATGATACAAATGGAAAAACCTCCTCTCTATATATAGGAGTCCATGGGACCACAATGTAATCCTAGTGGGGCCACAATGTAATCATAGCCGACCTAACAATAATAATGTAAGGGCACAATAATAACTATAGAGGCTATAGGGGTACAAAAATAGCAATAAGGGGGTTACAATAAGAACAATAAGGGATTATACTAGTAATATAAGGACCTAACATGCTCCTCTCCTTCAAAAAATTGTTTTCCTCAATGCTTGAGTAGCTCCAGGTGCTTCTGTATAAAATTATCATCCTCCCATGTAGAATCTTCAGTGGGTAAGTTCTTCTATTTGATGAGATACTCTGAAATTGATCGATTTTGTAGCTGTCGATTTCTTGTTTCCGTGACTGCTTCAAGTTCCAATATGGTTTTTCCTTCCTCGTAAAGTTTTGGAAATATTGTTTGAACTAGAAGTTTGTCCCCTATAACCTTTTTTAGTCATGAAACATGGAAAACTGGATGCACTCTTGAAGAAGTAGGAAGCTCCAATTTGTATGCCATAGTACCAATATTTTGCAACACCTTGTAGGGACCATAGTACTTTGGTGATAATTTATTATCCTTCTTAGCTTGCTTGAGGGACAATTGCTTGTATGGTTGTAGCCATACAAATACCCAGTCTCCCACATCAAAACTTCTCTCGTTGCGATGTTGATCTTCCTGTTGTTTCATTTGATTTTGTGCCAAATTTAGGTCATCCTTTAAGAGTTGGATAACTTATTGTTGATGCTTGATGTGATCCTCCACTGCTTGAACCCTAGAATTTTCCCTTAAAGAAGATGTGATGGATGGTGGATGGTATCCATAAATTTCCATAAATGGGATCATTTTTGCTGCAGTATGGAAGGAAGTGTTATACCACCATTCAGCGAGGGGTAACCACTTGACCCGTTTTTCTTGCTTATCAGATAAAAAGCAACGAAGATAGCCTTCCAAACATTTATTCACTATCTTTGTTTGACCATTGGATTGAGGATGATAAGATGAGCTATGAGCTATTTGAGAACCCAAACAAGAAAATAATTTCGTCCAAAAAATTCTTGTAAAAATGGGATATCTATCAATAACAATAATCTTTGGGTTTCCATGTAGCTTTTGAATTATTTCCATAAATGCAGTAGCAACTGTACTTGCTTTAAATGGATGAGATAATGCACAAAAGTGTGCATACTTGGTAAGTCTATCAACTAACAGCATTATGACACTCCTTCCGCTGGACTTAGGTAAACTCGTGATAAAATCCATTGAAATATCCTCCCAACATTGACTTGGAATGGATACAGGTTGTAGAAGAACCGGGGTCTTAATTGTATCAACTTTATTTTGCTAGCAAACCAAACATTTTGCCAGAAAATTTGAATATCAGATTTAAGGCCATCCCAAAAATATTCTTTCTTCACCCTGTGGTAAGTTTTTAAAAATCCTGAGTGTCCTCCTACAGGAGAAGTGTGCAATTACAAAAGAATATTTTGTTTTATTTGGGAATTCTTGCAAATATATAAGTGATATTTGTACCATCAGGAATCATTTTTCCAACTAAATGTATTAGATGTACTAGGATCTTCCTGCAAATTTTAAATGTGTCCAAACTTCTTCATCCTTCTTCCATTCATCCCTTGCTTCAGTTATCCAATCTGGTTGGATAATAGAAATGGCACAAAGCAATGCTTCCGCCTCTTCATCCTGTCCTGAGAGTACATATGCAACAACATTTAGCTTCCCTTTTTTGTAGATGATTTTAAAGTCATAACCCAACATCTTTGTGACCCACTTTTTCTACTCTTCCAAAGATATTCTTTGTTCCAAAAAGTTTTTAAGACAATCATGATCAGTTTTTACCTTGAAGTGTCTTCCCATTAGGTAATGTCTCCATTTCCTTAGTGCATGTAGTATTTCCAACATTTCCTTCTCAGAAATAGCCTTTTGTAAATACTTTCCTTTGAATTAACAACTTTCAAAAGAAATGTGTCTTCCTTCTTGCATTAAAACGACACCAATTCCATTTCCTGAGGCATCACTTTCCACAATAAAGGTTTTTGTGAAGTCTGGCATAACTAAGACTGGTGCTAGGCACATTGCCTCTTTAATATGTTCAAACGCCTTAGTTGCTTTAGGAGACCATGAAAATGCATCTTTATTCAATAATGTTGTTAGAGGTGCTGCTATTTTCCCATAATTATTAACAAACTTGTGATAATACCTTGTTAACTAGAGAAATAAGTGCAACTGCTTTATGGTTGTGGGGAATTTCCATTCCTTAATGGCCTTAATTTTGTTAGGGTCTACCTTAACACCCTCATGAGATACAATATGACCCAGGTATTCCACCTCTTGTACTCCAAAGAAACATTTGGATTCTTTTGCATATAATTGTTTCTCCTCTAATATTTTGAGCACCATGTCAACATGTTGAACATGATCCTTCCAAAACCTGATGTAGATTAGTGTATCATCAAAAAATAATAACACAAATTTTCTAAGGAAGGGTTTGAAAATGGAATTCACCAACCCTTCAAATGTAGAAGATTCATTGGTAAGGCCAAAAGGCATGACCAAAAATTCATAATGACCCTCATGACTTCAAAATGTTGTTTTCGGAATATCTTCAGTCTCCATCCTAATTTGATGATATCATGAATGAATATACAACTTGGTAAAATAAATTTCTCCATGTAATTCATCCAATAATTCATGAATCATAGGAATGGGAAATTTATCTTTAATAGTGAGCTTATTGAGCTCCCTATAATCCGGACATATGCACCATGATCCATCCTTCTTGTGCACCAATACTACTGGAGTAGAGAAAGAAATTTTACTAGGTTGAATTATACCAGCCTCTAACATTTTTGTAATCATACGTTCAATTTCACTCTTTTGGACATAAGGATACCTGTAGGGCTGGATGTTTGGAGGAACGCTTCATGGATTCAAATGAATAACATGATCATGATCACGAATAGGTGGGATTTCTTTGGTAATATCAAACACCTTCGAATGATTGTCTAAGACTCTTTGGATATCTCAAGAAATAGATGCTTTTGATGTTGAAACTTCTAGTGAGCATAATTGTGAAATTACGCCTCGTTGTTCTTTATTCAAAAGATTTGTCATGAAATTAGAGCTTATTATATTTCCCGGCTTCCCTCTGACACCCCATAATTTTATTTCCTTTCCTTCCAAAAAAAATTTCAAGAAAATTTCTTCAAAATTAAAAGCTACCATCCCCAAAGATTGTAACCATTATACTCCTAGTACGACATCAACACCTCCCATTAGGATTGAAAGAATTGGACTATTCAATACATAGTCCCCCATGGATAGATTGATATTATGGTATTTTCCGGAGAAATTTATAGTTCCTCCAATTTCAACCATCACTTGACATTCTGGTGCTGGGTATAGGAAACAATTCAATTCCTTGGCTACCTTACAATGAATAAAATTATGTGTACTACCTGAATCAATCAACACTATAACCTTTTTCTTCTTGATATGTCCTTCTATCTTGAGAGTGTGAGGAGTGCTAATTCTTTCCAATGCATTACATGAAATGGTCGGACTCACTTCTTCTTCTTCTAGCGTAGCTTCCTGGTGTACATCCTCTTATTTTGAAGTTTCTTGTTCATTTTCTTCCTCCTCTTCACAATCTATGTAAAATAATTTATTCTCAACACACTTATGACCTTTAGTGTATTTTCTATCACAACTGTAGCAAAGCCCTTTTGATATTTTTTCTTCCAATTTTTGTGGTGTCAACCTTGTAGGTTGTGGACATCTAGGAGTAGCAACATTTCCATCTTTATAGATGTGAGTGGTAGGCTTCCTTGTCACCATAATTTTACATTCAATTTTTCTTGTGAACCTGAAATCCTTCTCTAATGAATCTGGTTCCGAAATGTGAACTTCATGTTGGATGTTATCCTTTAAAGTCCCTATGAAGACATCAATCCTGTGTTCCTCTGGAATAGCAGTTACCCTTATATTCAATTTTTGGAAGTCTTCAATGTGCTCCGCCACTAAACCATTTTGTTTGAGATTGATCAATTAGCTAAAGAAGGTGCTGCTCTTTGTATCCTCATAATGTGCTATCATTTCCTCCATTAAAATTGACTAAGTGACAATTTTTGTATGGGAGCAAAGCCATCGATACGATACAAATGTATTTCTTTCTAAATGTAAAGTTGCAATGCGTACCTTTTGTGTGATTTGCACATTATTGAGATCAAAATATTGCTCCATCTGTAGTATCCATGTTACGATATCCTTGCCATCAAAGTTCCTCATATCCATCTTTGGAATATGGTGATTCTTTAATCCAACATTAGAGTTTATGAAATCACAATTAACATTTATTTTGTTCTCATCATGAATTTCCTCTACTATCTTTTCACCATTAAGAAATATTTCTTGTATTAACTTTTCCAAACCTTCGATGTCTAATTTTAGATCATTCTTCATGTTTTCCATTTTTTCATCAATCTTAGCTTCTATGTCATCCATATTAGCTCCCATGGAAACTTCCATGTTATCCATCTTAGCTTCCAAACCATTTGTCTTATCTTCCACACCTTTCATCAAACCATCCATATTAGTTTCCACACATTTCTTCAAAACTTCAATTTCCTTTTTTTTTGCTCTTTGCGATAGCAAAATTTGGTGCACTTGCTCATGGAATTTTGATATCTCATGTTGCATTTCTTTGTCTTAAGGAGTCATAGTAGAGCATTTTGAAGGCTTAATGAGTGTTTAATTATTTTTAGGAAGCATTTTAGAATGCAGTACTGATATCTATGCTCAATAGGCCTTTGGAATCACCTAGAACTGATTTTTCAAACAAGACTTATGCAATTTGAAAAAAAATACACACATTTTTCTTGATTTTGAGAAGCTCGATATTGAAACTAAATTATCTCCGCTATTTCAGATCTTAAATATCTGAAATTAGGCCCTGAAGTACCCCTATGAAGCTTCTTTTGAATGCCACAGGTCTGACATTATTTGGATTATTGAAGACAATGTTATGCCCAATCTCCTACGATGACATAATTATGGACTGGTTTAGTAGAGCGAACTTGTATGACCTGCCATGTGTCACTTTTTCTTCCTTCAACTCTTAAATTGGTATAGAGAAAACTAGATTCTTTTTTTTGTTGCCACTTTTTAAAGAATTCCAAGCCGATTCTCAGAGAGAGAGTTATGAATATTTTCCCACAATCACCTCTTTAAGATGAAATTCGGTAGCCTATAAAAGATCTAAATCCCACAGATCATATCTCTGAAAATATTACAAACCAAGCACTGAAATTCTACAAAAAATTTCCTCAGGGTTTATTCTTTGCTACCTAAAAATTTAAGCTTCTAAAACTTCGTAGAAAAAAATTTATAGCGAAAATTCCACGATGACCTATTTAGGTTAAATTTAAGAGCCTGCAAAAAGATCTAACTTCCACAGATCATATCTCCGAAAATATTGTGAACCAAGCTCTAAAATTTTGGACGATATTCCTCAAGATTTCAGCTTCTCACTCTAACAATTTCAGCTTCTAAACCTTCGTAGAAAAAAATTTATAGGGAAAATTCCATGATGACCTGTTTGGGACAACGAAACCCTAGAATCCAAAGCTCTGATACCAAATGTTGTGAAACCAGATCCAAATAGAGAATAAAAGAGATATCAACGCCTTATAAATAAGCCACTTTGAGGGTAAACCTCCAATACATTACATGAATGAACAATTCTTGGACGATACAAATGAAAAAACCTCCTCTCTATATATAGGAGTCCATGGGGCCACAATGTAATCCTAGCCGACGTAATAATAATAATGTAAGGGAAAAATAATAACAATATGGGGGTTACAAGGGTACAACGATAACAATAAGGGGGTTATACTAACAAAAATAAGGAACTATACTAGTAATATAAGGACATAACAACATACATATCTCATATTCTCAAATTTACCTATAATTAATTTAGTATGCGTTTGCAATAGGCATATGGTGTTGTCATTTAAAGAGATCCGATTTCTAATGTATTAATCTAGACCAGTCTTCGAGCATATGCACATTTCTATAATATCCAATTTTTAATAATTTGTAAGAAACTTAGGAGAGAAATATATATAGCAGTAAGGTAGACTAGAATAATACTGTAAATAATTCATTTATTTCCTATCAAAAATTAAAGTTTAATTGTAGCACATTTATTGCTATACATGTCTATATGTATTTGTACCATAGCCTCTACCGATAACTATGTAGAGTTATATACATCAGATCTAAAATTTAAATTACACTTAGTGATATTTTCTGTTTGAGATTCTAGTCAGGGTAATAATAACAATTTATTTGTTTAACCAGAATAAAGAAATTGACTGTTAGATACCTAACCCCATATTTAAAAATTTCACTTGGTTTAGACACTTTGGAAGTTGGATCCAAATAGACTTTGTCCATACAACCATACATATTTCAGTATTTATACTGTAGCAAAATCTATTAAATGTATGGGCCTTTTCTAAATCACTATTCCCAATACTAACTAAATGAATGTGAGTTACACAAATTTAACTTAAGAAATTTCACATTAATATTAACTATACCCTAACCATGTACCAAGCATCACACATTACAATTTAAAATTAAACACGCCATTTCCAATTTAGTGTGCATACCAGTTAGCTCTGACTAGTTTCCACCCAACCGTAGAGTTCTCTCTCTGTAACTCACCGCCGAGAAGAGATCCTTGGCTCCAGTGATAGACAACCCCTTGTCTATCCTGGAACAAATTATTTAAGCTTTGTTTTCCCTATCCTATTTCCATTTACTGCGTCTAGTAAATTCAGGATGTTTTCTTGCTATTTTGTCTAGGCTTTCCCTCAATTTCTTCCACAGAGGTACTTTTAAAGCTGTCTTTTCCGCTTTTCCATATTTTCTCCACCTCTTCCCAATAATTTCCTCTTTATTTGGGAGATTAGATATTTATCTCCACTCTAATATTTAATAACTTGCTTTATTCATTCCAAGGATTTCTGGAAGTTGTGGGAAAGTCTTATTAGCTTATCCATCCTCATGGATTTGGTTTTCAGATCTCCATTCTCAATATAGTCATTGCACACATAATTTTCCATTTTATTTTATAAATAAATAAATAAAATAAATCCACATCATAGTTCTCCATTTTGGTCCGCTTTCCCCTTTGAACTTGTTCAATTATTAAATTAAAAGCATAGAAACTAGGGGTATTACATATTACCCCTATAAAAATGAACATTATCCTCGATGTTGAAAAAATAATTAACTAAATCACTTTGTAAACAGTGATGGATACTTTTCCATCATATTAGCCTCTCACTCCCAAGTAGCCTCTTTGCGTGTAAAGTGCCTCCACTGCACTTTCACCCTGGCCACTGTTTGGTTCCGGAGTTCAATTTATTCCCGCACCAAGATTTGAAGTAGCTCTGGAAGGAATTCCCCTTCTGGTTCCACCTGAATCACATTCCAATGAATAACATGAGCATAATCATGTACATTTTTTTTTAACAATGAAACATGAAATACATCATGAACCTTAATGTGAATGGGTAAGGCCAACTTATATGCAATTGGTCCCACTCTTTCCAGCACTTCAAAAGGTCCACAGTATCATGGAGCTAATTTTTCACAACTTCTGGTGTGCAAAGTACTCTTCTTAGGCTTAATCCTTAGATATACATGATCACACACATTGAATTCTCTATGAATTCTCTTTTTGTCTGCATAAATTTTCTGCCTGTCTTGTGTGGTTTTGATATTTTGCTGAATCTATTTCACAACTTTATCTATTTCTTGTAAAGCTTATGGTCCAAGTATTGGTTTATCTTTAGATTTAATCCAAATTAGTGGGGTATGGCACCTTCTGCCATAAAGGGCTTCAAAAGGGCTCATCTTTATGGAAGCTTTGTAGCTATTGTTGTAGGCAAATTCTACTAAGTGAAAATAGTCTCCCCACTCGGTTAGCCTATCCATAACATACATTCTTAACATATCCTATAGAATATGGTTTGTTCTTTTGGTTTGACCATCAGTTTGTGGATGCTAGTTAGTACTAAAATTTAATTTGGTACCCATGCCTCCAAACAAACTCCTCCAGAAAGTTGCAGTAAATTTTGTGTCTCTATCTGAGATGATCATTTTGGTAACACCATGCAACCTTACAATCTCCTTCATAAATACAATTTCTACTTGGGTTGTACCAAATTTAGACTGTATAGGTATAAAATGAGTAGCTTTAGTCAAAGTATCCACTACAACCATAATAAACTCATGTTGATATTTGGTTCCTGGTAAGCCAATAATAAAATCCATGGAAACAGTTTCCCACTTCCATTCGGGAATGGGTAAAGGATTGAACAACCCAACTAGATGTTGATGTTCAACCTTTACTTGTTGACATTCGATACATCTAGCCAAGTAATTTTCCACATCCTTCTTCATACTAGGCCAAAACAAGTTTTTTCTTAAATCTCTGAGTAATTTCTAGTATCGAGGATGTCCAGCATAGGGTCTTTTATGATACTCATCCAAAATTTCTTCCTTTAGGGAGTCTACATCAGGAATGTACAATCTATCTCTGTAAAAAATTAGCCCTTTTTTATTCTATGTATACCCTTTCATTTCCCTTTTCAACATTTGTGCCTGAATTTTTTCATAGTTTTAGTCTTGGTTCGATACCTCTTGTATTAGTTTCTCTAAGTCAAAATTGGCACTACTTCCAATTTTACTCAAACTGTGCCAATAATTTCTGCTTAATGCATCTGCAATCTTGTTTTCCTTACCTTTAATATGTTTGATCTTCATGTCAAACTCACTAAGGAAATACAACCACCTATCTTGCCTAGCATTCAAATCTATTTGAATGAAGAAATACTTTAGGTTGATGTGATCTGTCATTGACACAAACTTTTTCCCTATAAGGTAATGTCTCCACATCTTGAGGGTGTGTATTACAAAAGCTAATTCAGGATCATAAACACTATAATTATGTTCATGTTTCTTAATTTTTCTAGATTAATAGACTATAAATTTTTTTTTTTATAGTAGTACTCCCCCTAAACCTTCTCGACAAGCATCTGTGCACACTACAAATTCCTAATCTCGGTTAGCAATCTTTGAAATAGGCGCTGTAGTAAGTTTCAGTTTTAGCTGCTCAAAGTTGTTTTGGCATTTTTCAGTCCATTAAGACTGAACTCCCTTCTTTTGTAAGGATGTAATGGGGTAAGCTAAGGCTTAAAATCTCTCCACAAACCTCCTATAGTATCCTGCAATTTCCATAAATAATACTACAAAAAACACATCAGTAGGTACATGCCACTCTCTTATTGCTCTTATCCTTTCTAGGTCTACTGCCAACCCTTGTTCTGAAATTATCTGCCCTAAATATTGAATTTTATCTTTTAAAATTTCACATTTGCTAAACTTAGCATACAATTTTTTTTCCCTCAACATTTGTAAAACAGTTCTAAGATATTCTTTATACTCAGCTTCACTCTTAGAATAAATCATAATGTCATCAATAAATACTGATACAAATTTGTCCGAATATTTATTTAAGATACTATTCATTAAGAACATAAAAGTGGCAGGTGCATTTGTCAACCCATACCTGGTTCTAAATGTTGTTTTTTTTATATCTTCATCCTTAATCCTTAGCTGATGGTAACCTATCCTTAAATTATTATTTTTTTAAATGGTTACCCCTCTAACTTGGTCAAATAGATCATCTATCCTAGGTAATGGATATCTATTTTTGATTTTCAGCTTGTTTAATTAACGGTAATGAATACACATTATAAAAGTATCGTCTTTATTTTTCACAAACAGGACCAGTGCTCCCGATGGGGATAGACTCGGTCTAATGTAACCTCTGTACAACAACTCTTGTAGTTGCATTTTCAACTCTATTAATTATGGAGTACTCATTCTATATGGGGCTCTAGAAACTGGAGTCACTCCTGACACTAAGCCAATTGATAAATAAATTACTCTCCTATGGGGAAAATGAGGAAATTAATATGGAAAAACATCTTTGAATTCACTTATTACCAGTAATTTTTCCAAAATATTTTCCTCTGCCTGCTATCCCAATTCCTCTACATGAACAAAATACACTTGATAACCTTTTCTAGAAATTATCTTGAACTGAAGTGTTGAATTTTGTCTCACAGATATGGGCTTAGGCTTTCCTTTGACTATAACAGGTTTTCCCTCTTTGTCAATGCAATGTAACGTTTTTTCTAAAAAATTTAACATGCCTTTTCCTTTTTTTAACCAATCCATCCCTACCAATACATCATAAGACCCTAATGGCAGAATATTTAGATTTAATTCTATTTGGTATCCAGTGAGATTTATGGCTGTTTGGGGTAACTTATGAGTTACTTTCCGTTTTGCACCAGTGGCTAACTGAAATAACAAAGACTAATGAAAATTTTCTGACTTTAGGTTACATTTTTCTACTATTTGAGGACTCATATAACTTAAATATGCACCTGTATATATTAAAACAGTAACAGATTGGTCAGCAATCATACATTCTACTTCAACAATAGAGGACTGGTGCTCTTCTTAACAATCTTCTAGAGCAACGATGATTTTGGGGATGTTCCTTGCCACATCATTAATAATTGTTGCCTCTCTCAGTACTTGTACAATATGGATATTCCGGTGTGGGCAATCCCTCAATAAATGAGGTTCTTCACAACCCCAACACTTGAAATGTTATTTCATTTTAATAGTCCCCTCTCTTTTATTATTTCCATTAATTTGTTTGGACCTAGTTTGTGATTGAGGAGTTTGATTTTCACCCATTTTGTTGAACTTCTTTCTTTGGTGGTTTCTCCCAAAGTTCTTCAGATATACTAGTTTGGTTTTCTTTCCGCTGGAGTACCTTTTTTTGACCAATTATTTACTTGTTCACTCTTACCCTTGAATTGTTGGTAACACAATATTACCTTGCACATCACCTCATGCATAGTCTTAGGGTTGTCAAACTCTATCTTTTCCTTGTAAATAGTGGGAAGAAAGCTCAAGAAATGTTGTACCTTTTCCTTCTCTTCTCTTATATAGGGTACATATCGTATCAGATTTCTAAATTTAGTTACAAAATCATCAATTGTGAGTTGTCCCAATTTGAGTTCATGAAACTCTTTAGCTTTATCTTCATAATAGCGTTCATTCAAGTATTGAACTTAAATTGAAGATCCTCCCAAGTAACGATTTTCTCATCAATGGCATGAACCATTTTTGTTTCTTCCCACCAAAAGGTAGCCTTACCTTGCAGCTGATAAATAGACAGCCTGACTCTTAAGTTACTTTCATATTCGTAAACTTGAAAGTAATTTATCATATTTAGAAGCCATGCTTCAACATCCCCCTTCTATCCATCATAGGAGGGATGTTTTATTTTTCAGATTTCAGCCCACAATTCCTGGTTCCGTCTAGACTGATGTCTAGAGGCGTCATCTTCCTCAGAATATTTTGAGAAATTGACTCTTCCATTTCTCTTCCTTATGAAATATTCTCCTTCTTGACTATTCCAGGAAGTTATTTATCTTATCAGTTTATCCTGCTCCTCACTGGCTAAAGATAGCTTTTCATTGTGGCTTTTGAGTTGCACCATTTCTCTTTGCATTCTATGCAACATAGCCATCAATGGAGCATTTGGATCTGGCATGTTTTCTCCACCACCCAGATCCACATACAACTCGTCCCCTTCAGTCATGGTTCGCAGTTGTATATCTCAGCACTATTCATTGTACATGAAATTAAACATTAGAAAAAATTAAATTCCATAAAAAAATTTATAGCAGCATACAATTTCTGTGTGGGCACATAATTTGCCCAGTGTTTTAACAAATGCTCTGATACCATTTGTAATGCCTCTACCTTCACAATTTTCTTTGTTTTTTTTTTCGTCATATCTTGATGATGTATGATTTACATTGTTAACTATGTCATTGATATGGTCCAGTATTGCATTTTTAATTAACAGTTAAGATGCTTTTCTAATTTATCGCCATCATAGTCTCCTACTTAAAGTGTTCCTCCAAAGACATATTGTGTGAATCTATCTAAATTTTAGCTTCGGTCTTAACCCACTTAGGACTGATGAAATTGGATGATTTCACCCTAATCAGGACTTTGACATATCTATTATAAAATTATAGATTTCATTTCCTTATCCTTCTTTACAAGAAATTTTTATAATATATATATATATATATATATATATATATATATATATAAATGAGACATCCTCAGTTATTATATATATATACCTCCTTACCTATCATTACTTATTCCTATATCATTATTCATTAATTTATCAATCACATTGGACTCATATATTAAAGGATTCTATATATTATCAATCAGGTTAATCACTATACATATATACTATATAAGTATATAGTACTTCTTCAACCTTATTGTAATTTTTCCACACTTATTATGTTACGTTGGGTTTGGTCTGATCGTTTCGAAATTGAACATCTTAGGGCTTATTTCAAATTACCCTAAGGAATGAATAGCTCATTAATATATTCATTAAGTCAATGCTATCCCCTCTGAGAAATTAAACCATTACATATGGCTTTGATGTTGGTCCTATCAACATAACGGCACACCATTTAAATGTCATCAGGGTTAGTGATCGTTAATGATGGCTTACCATCCAATGTTTAAATTTATTTACTTCTCAGTGTACGAGGGTATTCCGTGGCACCTTCTTGATAGCTATTAGAGGCATCTACCACCGGACCCATTAATTTTTATAATGCATCCCATGTGACGTTGTACCAACTCTTTAATGCGTATATTTGGATTTACCCATTGGGATTTCCTACAACTATAGACATGAAATACAACTCGATTTCTCCACTCCACCTCATTAATAAAAGTGTTTCTCCTCCTATCTTATGACATGTGGAAGGTGTGGATTTATTTTGCACTTTAGGGTTTATTCGTGGTGTATTTTAGTTGAACTTTAAGGTTTTAAGCAGCATTTGAACTTTCAATTTAGATTTTCATTGGGGATGGCTTACTGTGTCTCACTTCCCACTCATCTGGAGGAAATTTGAGAGGAATACCACACAGTCTCACCTTAGTCATGCCTTAGCATTTTTTCATTCTTCAGGTAATTTGTTTTCCCACTTTTGTAGCTACTTTCATTTTTGGAGATTCTTTATTCCTTAGTTTAATGATTTTTGTCACTCTCTACTATTTCTAAAATGGACGTGATTTATTATGGAGATGAATATCTGCGTTTTATCCGGAGTACATAGGTTTTGTTACTCTTGTTTGATTGACCGATAGATTTTGTGTATTCTTCTTTGCGATCATGGTAACATGGAATGGAACCTTAGTGTACATTTTTTTTTATCTGTCCACAAGTATTGAAAAGGCGTCTCCCTTGTGAAAAAGTGTGGCCTATTTGAATTATTTTTAGACTTGCATGATGTTGTATTTTACCAAATCTTTAATACGCTCTGTCTCCTCCTAATTTGATCAATACGATTTCTCCAACGGTAGTTATGGGAACAGAGTTGATTGTTTGGTCACAGTGTTTGGTTGAACACATTTTTTCTCATTTGTATGGTTTAATTGACTCAAGAATTTTCCACTGAGACTCTCCTAATGTTTTTAAAATGTATAACACACATTTTTTTGACTCAAAGCTTTCTCTGCATTTAAGATTGTCACATTTTGCATTTGTGAGGAATAAACCAACACCTATGGACCAGATCATCTCTTAAAGTGCTCAGACATTCCTTTCGGGAACCTCAGCCTTCGAGAATGTCATTACAAATTCTTGCTAGTGGTTGAAGGGTTTCCTTTCACCCATTTGATTTCCACAGGTACACTGTTGCATTAATTTTATGTTTACGAGGGTTTTCTTTACAAAATATAGCCCTACATTTTATTTTTCACTAACATCAATACACCCTCTCATCTCTGCCTTGTTTGATGTGATTACAGGTGTGGATTCCGTGCAGGCGGAGCCTTTCTAAGGTATATAATTTTACCTTGTGTGGTTCAAATCTGCATGAATATCATTAGTTATCAGTTTACTTCCATTTTAATTATTCTAATCGATTTATTTGTGTTATGCAGGTACATCCAGCTACCATTTTCTCGTATTACAGTGGATGGACCTAGCTAACCAAACAACTTGTTTCCTTCTTAACAATTAACCCTTGCTTGAATAGGTTGGTATCTTTATTTTTTAGTGCCTCTTCTACACTAGTCATCACTCCAAATTTGTCGATGATGTATACTATTATTCCACACTGAGCATAGACTCTGCTACATCATTTTACTTAGTTTATATATTATTGCAATATACACATAAACATTCCTGGGTTTATAACCAAAGACTAGACTGAGTTAAACATTTATATAAATTTTCCTTGTTCAGTTCTATTGTGACTATCTTCGGTCATTATTTATTTGCATCCATACTTACAGTTTAAGGAATTAGCCTTCTAGTGTAATTCCATATAGTATATATATAACTTCAGTATATATATATATATTTCTTTCATATTATTGGAAGTGATGCTACCTGTATGTTTCCTCTAATTTTATCAATAGAGTAGTTTTTTTCTGATTTGCATGTAGTTATGATAATTGAATATTGTTTAATTTCTTATAATAGTTATCTTGGTGATGGTATCACTCTTTTTGTATTCCTAATATCATAATATGTACATTTGTTATCATTAACTTGCTATAGCACAAAACATAGTAATATTTTTCCATTTCCACATATATATCTCATATTCTCAAATTTACCTATAATTAATTTAGTATGTTGTTGCAATAGGAATATGGTGTTGTCATATAAATAGATCAAATTTCTAATGTATTACTCTAGACCAGTCTTCGAGCATATGTACATTTCTATAATATTGAATTCTAAAAAATTTCTAAGTTTCTTAGGACATAAATATATATAGGAGTAAGGCAGACTAGAATAATATTGTAAAGAATTCATTTATTTCCTATCAACACTTAAACTTTACTTGTAGCACATTAATTGCTATACATGTATATATGTATTTGTACCATATCCTCTACCTATAACTATGTAGAGTTATATATATCAGATTTGAGATTTAAATTACACTTAGTGATATTTTCTCTTTGAGATTCTAGCTAGGGTAATAATAACATATTATTTGTTTAACCAGAATAAAGAAATTCACTGTTACATACCTAACCCCAAATTTAAATTTGTCACCAGGTTTAGACACTCTGGAAGTTGGATCTCAATAGACTTTGTCCATAACACCATATAGATTTCAGTATTTATATTGTAGCAAAATATGTTAAATGTATGGACCTTTTCTAAATCACTATACCCAATACTAATTAAATATCTGTGAGTTCCACAAATTTAACTTAAGAAATTTCACATTAATCTTAACTATTCCCTAACTAGATACCGAGAATCACACAAGAGAATTTAAAATTAAATATTCCATTTTTTAGTGTGCATACCAGTTAGCTCTGACTAGTTGCCACCCAACCGTAGGGTTCTATCTCCGTAACTCACCCCCAAGCAGAGATCCTTGGCTCCAGTGCTAGACAACCACGTTTCTATCCTCCAACAGCATATTTAAGCTTTTATTTCCCTAGTCTATTTCAATTTACTGCTTCCAGTAAATTTAGGATGCGTTCTTCCTATTTTTCCTAGGTTTTCCTTCTATTTCTTCCACAAAGGTACTTTTAAAGATGTCCTTTCCGCTTTTCCATCATTTTTCCACCTCTTCCTAATACTTTCCTCTTTATTGGGGAGATTAGATATTATATCCAATCTAATATTTAGTAACTTTTTTTATTTCTTCCAAGGATTTCTGGGAGTTGTGGGAAAGTCTTATCACCTTATCCATCCTCATGGATTTGGTTTTCATATCTCCATTCTCAATCTAGTCATTTCGCACATAATTTTCCATTTTATTTTATAAATAAATAAATAAAATAAATCCACATCATAGTTATCCTTTGGGGTCCACTTCCCCCTTTGGACTTGTTCAATTTTCAAATTAAAAACATAGAAACTCGGGGTATTACATTCGCAATGGAATTTGACCGTAGCTGCATAATTTTAACAATAATCACAAAAATGGTTCTATGACAACAAATCCTTCAGATAATGATTCCAAAAACACTGATAATTCATGATCAATCTATGGAAAAGGAAAAAAACCTTGGTTGTGGTGAATGTAATAAAAAAGGGGTGAAAATTAGGATTTTTCATGGACAAAGATGACTTTTTGGATGGAGAAGTAACAACATGCTATGGACAGAAGATGATGGAGGTGTGTTAGACTCATGTATTCATTCCCACAAGGAAAACATAGGATTTGACCCCTTTCTCTATTTTTACTACAATCCTATAGAAATTATGATCACATCTGTAGCAATTTTGGAACTCTCCTATAGGAAAATTGTGTTTTACATATCTCGCAAAAGATAGATTGGATTGAATTGAATTTTTTTGAACATGTTTACATAGTCATTATGAACCTCCCCATAAAAAATCTTAGCTAATGGATGAAAAATTTTCTTGATCATGTTACCAATACCCATATGCATATCCCCATGAGAAATCCTGGCCAATGGATGCACAATTTTCAAGATAGGGTAAAAGTAATTTTCTTCCCTGTGTATTTTGGCTCCTGTAGCAAAAAATAACCTTCATGTAGCATTTTAGGATAGTGAGGGAAATGAATGGGAAAGACATGGAAATTATAGGTGGATATTGGAAATGAATGTGCGTGATGAATCGACATGGCCTTCAGCCTGTTGGTGCATCTAGGCAAAGGAGAAGAAAGCCCACGTTTGACTTCCTTTGACTAGGTTGTTGATCATTTTTTTTCTTTTCATGCTAAATTTTTCTTGTTTGTTGTAAAGGTTTGAGTTAAATTACATTCACCATAGAGACATAAATCAAGAGAATATTTTTTTTCCTTCTCAATTTTATTTTCTCAATGAGGTTTTCAGCTAGTAGGTTTGCCTAGGCGCCTCAAACGAGGTTTTCATCAAGGAGCATTTCCTTTTTTTCATTTTTTTCTTTCCAACACACTTACCACCTCAATGAGGTTTTAACACATATTTCGTTAAATTTGGAAGTATTCCGTCAATCTAAAATTTAGAAATTTTAACTAGATTGACTTTTTTCAAAATGTGGAATTATAAAATCACTTAGTTTGCTAATTTTAATGTAGAGATTCGCCATTTTTGGTGAAAAGTTTATCATGATAAACTATATAAAACAAATTTATATAAACTTGCAAAAGAAAACATTTCACATATTAATCTTGGATTCCTTACATTATCTCTTTTAAGAATTTTTAAGGTTTGTACTAAAAGCTAAGTTTGTTAAAGTTGTATTATGAAAATAATGTTGTGTATGTTACTATTGTTAACTTTATGAAAATAATGTCGTGTACATTACTATTATTAAATTTATGAAAAGAATGTTGTGTATATTATTATTATTAACCCATTTAATTATAATCTGATATAGTAAATGTCATGTATGTGTTAAGTTACTATTATTACTAAGACAAGGTTGGCACAATTTAAAAGTCTATCGCCTTTGCAACACTTGTAATATGGTTGAAGATGAAAAACCCCCTTAGATCATCTGGTTTATACTCATATTTTATTTAGATTTCAAAATATTTGTGGGGCTACCAACCTTCTCGATCTTTTAACTAAACAAATTATGATGATCTTGAAACACTTATTTTAATGTTTTTTGAGCAAAACAATAAAATTCTAAGGAATTTTGAGTAATAGCTTTAGGGCTTCTTATATACCATATTTGGTCTTAGTGGATGATAATTATCATTATCGCCATCATGATTACATACTATTGTAAGAAGTTTGAAACATTTTAGAGTTTACAAGAGAAAATGTATTTTTAAGATTAATTTAAATGTTGAATGAGTAGTAGTATAATTTATTTGTTATTTATTATTTGTACTTTTGTGTTAAAAAATAATTTAATGAGACTTACTTGATGAATAATAGATTAACACCCAAGATATATTAAGTATAAAGTTATTTAATGACAAATTATCATAGTAATGTGTCCAATATATACCATCATAGATCCATCTTAAATATAGATTTAACATGAGCGTAAAGGGATTAAATGTTGAATGAGAGTAGTAGTATAATTTATTTATTATTTATTATTTGTGCTTTTGTGTTAAAAACTAAGTTAATTGAGACTTAATGAATAATGATTAATATGCAAGATATATATTAAGTATAAAGTTATTTAATGACAGATTGTCATAGTAATGTGTCCAATATATACGACCATAGATCCATCTTAAATACATATTTAATTTCAGCTTAGAGGGATCAAATTTCTTCACGTGGAAACATTTTTAGAGTGCACAATACAATGTGTTACTTTTCATTGTTTAATTTCTATTTTTGAATGTGAAATAGAGTACATATAAGACCAAAAAAACTTTTTAACCATAAATACTTAATTTTGTTTCTATATATAGTTATATATGAAGTTGATATCGGCATAAATTAATTAATATAGATCTTCAAATAGTTTACTTGAATCTCTCGCTGAAATATTTTTGAAAAGTAAAATATTTAAACATCTGATTCACACATTTTTTTTACTTCTAATTACTTCACAAAATATTCATTTTTCTTTGATTATAGTAAAAAAGATTTAAACATTTGATTCACACATTTTTTTTACTTATAATTACTTTACTACATATTCATTTTTTCTTTAATTATAGTCTAATGTACACATCCCCTCATACTAGGTTGTAGAATAAGCCTCGCCTCTAGACTCAATTACTAATCATTTTAATTATAAAAATCAATCATGAATTAGAATAGTAAAAAAGTTATACAATTTGATTATTTTCAAATACAAGAGGAAAGAGGGAAAATTGACTAAACTATTTATTACAAATGTTTATTTTTTATTCCTGGAGTGTTTAAGGATATTATATTGAAAGAAAAAATTGACATTAATCTAAAACTTAGATTACTTACATTATTTATATTATCATTAATATCTATATTATGTATTAAATTTGACTCGTGAATAATAGATTTTGTAAAAATATTCTTACCTATAAAGTTATTTAACAATATATTAATATTGTGTTTCTTACTATTATTAACCATTTTAAATTGACACTAACTACTTTCCTATGTTGAGTACAAATTTATTATACTAGTACAATGTTGTCACCACTTCAAAATATATAAGAGGAAATATTGTATAAGTCTAGTTGTATTGTTCAATGGTCAAAATCAATGCTTTTATAAATTAGAATGCAACAAAACAAAAAAAATGATTTATATCAATTATAATAAGAAATATTAAGGAAAACTCACTTCAAACATTATTACAAGTGTCTATAATTTTTTTATTAAGTGTTTAAATGGTTTATATTAAATAGAATACTATTTAGCTACTCCACTATTGTTTTAATAGACCAAGTTTAGAAGATGTTATTTTGAAATGCATTATTAAATTTGATTATGCATATTTGATATGGTGAGAAGTCGTGTTGGTCAAACAAAGCTTTGAAAACTTAAATAATTTATGGCACTGACATGTCATTTGTATCACCACATGGTTACACTGAAATACTACATAATATAAAACTCATCCAAAAATAATATGAAGAGAATATTTGATATACAACAAATATTGAGAAGTGGTGTTTGTCAAACAAAGATTTGAAAACTGAAATGTTTTTGTATCAACACGTGATTACACTGAAATACTAAAAAATAGAGAACTCCTCCAAAAATAATATGAAGAGAATATTTGAGATACAACTAATATTCAAAAGTGTCTCAATGTATATTAATATATCCTTAAAAAAATTATAGTCAAACATACACATCCCATTATACTAGGCTATAGAATGAGCCTTGCCTCTTGGCTCAATTACTAATTATTTTAATTATCAAAATCAATCATGAATTAGAATAGTAACAAAGTAATACAATTTGATTATTTCCAAATACAAGTGGAAAGATAAAATTGACTAAACTATTTATTACAAATGTGTAGTTTTTATTTCTCTAGTGATTAACGATATTATATTGAAAAGAACATATTGACATTAATCTAAAACTTAGATTCTTTACATTATTTCTATTATCATTAATATTTATATTTATGTATTAAATTTGACTCGTGAATAACAGATTTTGTAAAAATATTCTTACCTATAAAGTTATTTAACAATTTATTAATATTGTGTTTCTTACAACTATTGACCATTTTAAATTGGCACTAACTAATTTTCCTATGTTGAGTACTAATTTATTATACTTGTACAATGTTGGCACCACTTCAAAATCTATAAGAGGAAATATTTTATAAGTCTAGTTGTGTTGTTCAATGATCAAAATCATTTTTTTATAATTAGAGGGAAACAAAACAAGCAATTTCATTTAGATCAATCATAATAAGGAATATTAAGGAAAACTCACTTCAAACATTATTACAAGTGTCTAAAATTTTTTCATTAAGTGTTTAAATGGTTTAAATAGAATATTAATTAGCTACTCTATTATTGTTTTAATAGACCAAGTTTAGAAGATGTTTTTAAGTTCATTATTGAATTTTATTATATCCATATTTGATATGGTAAGAAGTCATGTTGGTCAAATAAATATTTGAAAAATTAAATATTTTATGGCACTGTCATGTTATTTGTATCACCACATGATTACATTGAAATACTAAATAATATAAAAATCCTCCAAAAATAATATGAAGGGAATATTTGATATACAACAAATACTAAAATGTGTGCTTGAATGTATATTAATAGATCATTAAAATAAAAAATTACATTCATGAATCATATAAACCTAATATTAAGATATTCACTCAATTAGTTCAAGAACATCTTCTATGGCATATTTATTTATCTTGGTCTTCTTGTGATGTTCTTTCTTTGGCATCCATGCCCACAGTGTGGTATTAATTAGAATAGGGCCAAGTTTTGTGTCATCAAGATTTGGTATCGAATATTTCTCTAAAAACATTCCATTTTATTTCCCTGAAATAGGCTTCCACCAATCAACCTTTACATGAATATTCCTCACTTTCATTATCCCTAAAGATATCTGAGATGGATTTTTCCATCCTAATCATCTCTCCTGCATCCTCATTTTCTAATCTAATTAGCAACATCTTTCCTTTCTCAACATCAATCTTTGGATTGAATGTTGGCTTTAGCTTGTTGCATTTGGGTCTAGCATATACTAGTTCATCTATTGCATTATGAAAATCTTCATCCATAATACTTGAGATTACATGGAGTGCATTATGATCAAAATCAACGATTTGCCTTGTCTTGGGCCAGAAATCCTCAAAATATGAATCACTTCCATCTATTATTCTATGATCATTATAGGTTCCATCTAATGTATCAAGAACTCTTTCCCAATACACTACTTTATTTTTCCATTCCTCTTTAACAATTGGTGAATCCTCATTCCCGATAGTGTCCTTCCACATTTTTCTATATGATGGTATCCCTTCCTTCAGTTCTTAGAAATAGGCATTATTTGTTTTGGAAGATAATAAAGATGGGTTCCCTATGGGAATTATAGGTAGACATTCATAATCTATATTCCATAACTCAACTGGTTCTAACCACTCAATATCTCTAATGTATTCTTTGTACCTTAGTACTGGAATATCACTGAGTACAAGAAATTGGAAGTATTCAATATTAAGATTTCCAACTAGTGCACTTTTTCCCTCCTTGATGTATCCATTAAGGAAACTTTGAAGTCATAGACCTTGTCAATAAGTGTAGGTGAAAACACTCAATTTTCTTCAATTATGGGATATGTATCCATCATTTCAGTTAAGGAATATATATCTTTAGTTTTTAGGTTGGAAGACATTATTTTTTAGGTTCCATCTATGTCTTCATGGGTGTGTCACACAAGAAAGAATCCAAACTCAATAGTGATGAAGACACCAAGCACAGTTAAAAGTGATAAAAACATGAAAAGATAGTCATTCTTATTATCACTTGCTGCATTGTCCAACTGTAACAAAAAATGTGGAGGAAGAGCCTTAAAATCAACATTTTGACTCTTTTATCTTCCATGAGATATAAAATCATCCTTGTAAACTTGAAATTTTGATTAAATAGAGGTGTCAAGTAATGCATTTGTAAGTGGGTTTCTTGAACTTCCACTCTCATAAAGTAGATCACCATACATATCAATTTGTGGGCCTTGAAGTTCCCTTAAGCACTTTGCAAGGGATGTAATAGTAAATTGCGATCCCATATGTATAAATGGTAGGGAGAAATGACCAAAACCTTATGTATTATGCCCATGTGTTAGCATACCTGTCAATGACAAACGTAAATTTGTTCCTACAATAGATTTGATTTGACATGTAGCCTTGGGATTGAAGTCTTTGTTTTATCCATTTTATCATGGATAATGCTCAAATACTCCTTTGGAAACCGCTCTGACATAATTATATGGGAATAGTAGAAATATCTTCCACACATAACAATCTTGTTATGTTTTTTCAGCCTACCTCATGCCTTTTATTCCAACTCTTTTGTAGTCGTTGACTTCATTTCTTCTTTCAACACAATACATTCACTACATTTATTGAAGTTCATGTTCTTTGAAAATGCCACATCTCGAAACTTAGTATTCCATATCTTGCTCATTGTTGACTGTGATATTGATGGTTAATTTAGATTTTGAAGAGCCTCATTGATCTCTTTTAACAAATAATTTTGTGTGTAATTCGAAGGAAGCAATCTTAAAGGAGCATATGTTGCATCTTATTCAACTTGACGTGTTTGGTTTGGTGAAAAATCTGAATTAATCACAAATTTGTGCAATATTTCTATGGCTTCCACGGTGTGTTCCCGTGCTTTGTGTGTGTTGTTGTTACCATGAAGAGCTTTGATATGTCCATGTTAGAAATAATGCTGGTAGTTACATAATGTGCTTTGAGGAATCTTATGTATATTATACCATGCTTTCTTACAAATTATATTCACATTAAATCTCATGTCCTTTACATTTCTAGCAATAGGTGGTAGGCCATGGCCATTGCTCCTTGACATGAATATGTTTGAGATGAGTGAATTCAAGAAAAATTACCTAATACCATTTTTATTTATGCTTCATACCCCTTATAGCACATGAAATGGCCTTCCTATCCACATGTTGAAGAAAAAATTTTCTACAACATACATCTGGTACCAAAAGTCGAATTTCTTTCTCTTTATATATTTTTTTTTTACATTTTACAATTTTTGTTGTAGCCATAGCTCATTTATTCCTTTTATATGGCCTTGTTACGTGCATATCAATTGATTTTATATATATTTTCATTACAAAGATACCCATCCCATTTGTTTAAGGGATTTGTGTAATTTATAACATCCCATATCACAAGCTCCTTGGGTGGCTCCTTGAAGTTTTCCTTAACCCTTAATATCACACCATTGTTTTCCACCAACTTATTTATTGACCATATAATCAAACAATGTATATACTTATCCCCAATTCTGCACATTTCACAATTTCCGTCTATCTCTTCCAAAAAAACACCAAACTCCATTTCACTTAGTGTTTCAGCTTCAACAATGTCATCCTTGCAGACATTAACTAACATTACTTTGGCAATGCACATGATTGTTCCCATTCATTCATGTGTAAGAGAAACCTTTGTACATATGAATCTAACCCTATCTTGAGGAATATTTATGGCATCATCATGACAGTGAGCTTCCAAATTTGATTATGGCCAAATCTCATAAGATTATAATCCACCCCCTAGTTTATGCTCAAATGTTGTTGGATGTGGTAGAGAAACATCATGTTTTAAAACCTTCTCAATTTTAACCACTATGCATCCTTTCTTTACCATATTTCCATGCACTTTATGCCCAAGATATGTTATGAATATGGAGCCCTCACCCACCTTCACTCCATGTTGCAGAAGATCTACCTTGTCTCCAATAGAAAATGTAGAAGAAACATTTGCACCTGTAAACGAATATAAATAAGGTCAGTATTTACTGAAAAAGAAGTATTATACTATCAATAATATTTGTACACATGATTCAGTATTTTTATTTACTGATGTTGTACCTCAAATCCATGATCTTCAAAGGATGGATGTCCCCTTCATCAACATCCTCCCCAATCAAATGTGGTTGAGTGACATCAATTATCAAAATTGCAACGTAACATGCATTAACCCTTTCTCTGACATAATAAGTTCCAGACTCTGCAGATTCGACCCTTCCTAGCCCAACAACTTGATCATTAATAAGAAGATCAACACAGTCCCCCTTTTCTATATTTTCCATTCTAACTTGTACCAATTCTGTAACAACAATTAAACCACGAATTGTAATTAAAAGGTTGAACCATGTAAAGTGTGATTTTATATTTTTGCAAAAACACACAGCTTTCAAAAAAGTAATATAGATGCAATAATTTAAATAATATGTTAGTCATATTGTATGTAATGAAACATTGTTCCCCACCATCTAGTGCCTACTACCAAAAATTAATTTACATGCAAATTACACAAAACAATATATGAAGACCATGCAATTAGAAATGTAGATAGTACCATAGAATTAAAAATATCAGCTCATATCAAACCACCAAGTTCCTATTTAACTTCATAAATGACGCCTGTAGTCTTAATGCATATGTATGAATTATGATCATAATAAACTGGTAGAAGTTGAAGAACCAAAACACGGTTCATTGGAAAATATAAGAAATTCCAAGATTGATGCTACATAAGATGTCTAAAAGCCCCATGAAAAGGAGAAATTATTTTTTCACTTAGTGAGGATGTTTGATGTTTGAACTTGATAATCAAAGGCCAAACTTGAGGTTTTCTTCAAAATAAAAGTTTTGAATAACAAATATCAACTCATTTGAAACCACCAAGTTTTTATTTAACTTCCGAAATGACACTTGTAGTCTTAATGCATGTGTATGAATAACGATCATAAGAAATTTGTAGAAGTTGAAGAACCAAAACATGGTCCTTTGGAAAATTTAAGAAGTTTCGAGATTGATGCTACATAATATGTCTAAAAGCCCCATGAAAAAGAGAAATTATATTTTAACTTAGTGAGGATGTTTGATGTTTGAACTTGATATTCAAAAGCCAAACAAGAGGTTTTCTTCCAAATAAAAGTTTTGGTACTGTAAATACTAGATAATTCTCATTTTTATTCTAAAATAAAAGATATTTCATTTTAAAAACCTTTAGTTCCAATGTCAACACTCCCTACCTATACACATCTAAGGACATACTATTTAGGATGGATACAAAAGGATGTTAACTTTAGGTCCTTGAAAAGTGTAGATTTGAGTTTTTCTATATTTTTATGTTGATGAGGAAGAGTCTTATCTTATGCATCCAAACATTAGTGAAATTGTTTTTGGAAGTTCATAAATGTACAACAAAATAGAGAGAAAAACAATACATGTTAAAACATTGTGCTTGATACTTTAAAGTTCCATACATTTGCATTGGAAGAAACATATAGTATACCTCAATAATACATTTATTCATAAACTAAAAAATTATACAAAGATCACATTATTCTCCATGTATCAAATAATTATCATTATATTATTGTATTTGTGCAAAAAGGAAAGCTATACCATTATCATTCCTTCCAACTCAAGCACAAATGTAGTGCCAAAAAAAACATATATCTATATATGATTCTTTTGCACTATCAATTATCCCCATAAATTGTTCCAAATTCAATAAAAGGGCACATCAAAAGCTATACCTCTAACCATTTTGATTATTGAGACAATCTCACCCCTAGAGCATTGGTTGCATAAGTGTAATGGTGTCTAGAAGTAAGCTAGTAATCAGTAGGTATCCTTCTTGCATAATCACAAATGCACTGCCAAGAACAATATCAGAGCACTAACCTTGGTGAGGGTGAAATCTTGATATTTTTCGTTTTGGGGCAAGAACAAAGAAATCTAGTGCATTCTATAATTCCTTATAACACAAATACAAGCACATTTCCAACAATAATGTTGCATTGCGATAAAATATAACAGATGAAATATTTACTTCTATCACAAACACATACACATTTTCAACAATAACATTGCAAGATGAGGAAATTTAACACATTATAACCTTCCTTCTAGCATACCAACAAACATATTTCTAATAACAACATTACATTATGAAGGAAATATAGTGTGTGCTAGCTTTCCTTCTATCACAAGTAGAATCCCATTTTGAACAACAAAATTGCACCTGAAATGAAATCTAACAATCAATATCATTCCTTCTACTACAACATAAGCATGTTGCTGGAAGCAACATTACATGGTCGAATAAATCTAGCACATGCTAGATTTCCTTCTAGCAGAAACACAAGCACATTTCCAACAAAAATATTCTAAGGCGAACGAAATACACCACATGCTAAATCTCCTTCTAGCATAAATAGAACCATGTTACCCACAAAAAAATTGCAAAGTAAAAGAAATCTTCCTCATTCTAGAGTTTCTTCTAGCACAAACACAATCACAGTGCTAGGAACAACATTGGACGGTGGAAGATCTCTAACCTATGGTTGATTTACTTCTAGCACATTTCCAATAGTAACATTTTATGGAAAACAAAACCGAATGCATGATATAATTCCTTCTAACACAAACACAAGTACATTTACAAAAATATTGCATTGCAAAAGAAATACAATGCAAGTTATATTTCATTCTAGCACAAATACAACCATGTTTCCAACAACAATATTGCATTGCGAAACAAATCTATTGCATACTAGATTTTATTCTAGTACAAATAGAAGCACGTTTCTAACACCAACATTGCATTGAAAAAAAAATTTAGTTCATGCTATAATTCCTCCCACCATACAAAAACATATTGGCAACATCAATATTGTAGGGTAAAAGAAATCTATATCATGCTAGATTTTATTCTATCACAAACATAACCATATTACCAATCACAATATTTCAAGGTGAATTAGATCTAACATGTTATTTGTACTTATATCTCAAACACAAACATGTCACCAATAACAACATTGCAAGGTGAATGAGATATAACACATGCTAGATTTCCTTCTCTCGCAAACAAAAGCACATAACAATATTGCAGGGTGAAAGAAACATACCACATATTAGATTTTCTTCTAGAACAAAAGAGCATATTGTCAAAAATACCTTATGCAAGACAATAAATGTGGTGTGTGGTAGATTTCCTTCTAGCACAAACACAAACACATAACATTGTAGGGGTTAAGAATCTAGCGCATGCCAAATTTTTTTATAGCATGAACACAAAGATATTACCAACAAAATTCTAGGGAAAAATAAATATAGCACATGCTAGATTTTCTTTTAGCACAATCACAAGCACATTTCCAATAACATCATTGTGGTGAAGGACATATGGCGCATACTAGATTTCCATCTAGCACAAACAATTGAATTTCCAACAACAACATTGCAATGTGAAAGAAATCTAGTGCACACTATATTTCCTTTTAATGCATATACAAACACATTGTCAATAAGCTCATAGAAGGGTGAAATAAATCTAATGTATGTTAGATTTCCTTCTAGCACAAACACAAACACATTACAACATTTCTAGATAAAAGAAATCTAGCACATGGTCAATTTACTTCTAGCTGAAAAAAAAGCATGTTGTCAACAAGCACATTGCAGTGAAAAATAAATATAGTGCATGCTAGATTTATTTCGAGCCAAAATTTAAGCATGTTGTAAATAAAAACATTGCAACGTGAAGAAAATCTAACACGTGGTAGATTTACGCATAGCACAAACACAAGAACACAACAACATTATAGAGTGAAAGAAATATAGTGTGGTAGATTTTCTTTCAGAATAAACAAAAGCAAATTTCCAACAACAAGATTGCATGGAAAAAGATATATAGAACAACTTCTATCACAAACACAAGCACATTTCCAATAGCAACATCACAAGATAAAAGAAAATTAATGCATATTATCTTTACATGTAGCACAAATACAAGCATACTACCAAAAACAACATTTCATGCCAAAAGAAACCTAGTGCATGTTATATTTCCTTCGAACACAAACACAAGCACATTGCCAAGGTGAAGGAAATCTAACACGTGCTAGATTTCCTTCTATAATAAACAACCAAATTGACAACAACAATATTGTAGAGGAAAATAAATCTAGCACAACTTCTAGGCCAAACACAAACACATTTCCAATAGCATTGCCAAGGTGAAGGAAATCTAACACAATCTAGACTTCCTTCTATCATAAAGAACCAAATAGACAACAAAAATATTGCAGAGAAAAAGAAATCTAGTGTACTTTCTAGCCCAAACACAAGCATATCTCCAATAACAACATTACAAGGTGAAATAAATTTAATGAGCGTTAGTTTTTCATGTAGCACAAATACAAGCATACTACCAACAACAACATTGCATGCCAAAATAAATCTAGTGCATCTTATATTTCGTTTTAACACAAACACAATCACATTGATAGTAATAACATTCCCAGGTGAAGGAAATATAACACATGTTAGATTCCCTTCTATCATAAACAACTAGATTACCAACAATAAAATTGCATTGTGAAAATTCCTTATAGCGTGTCGATAAAAATATTGCAAGGTGGAAAAAATGTAAGGTGTGCTAGTGTTGGAAATATTGAGAGGGAGGTTGAATCAATATTTCTATACAATTTTTATATTATGGTAGTTAAAATCATCCGTTAAACCAAAACACAAGATGTGAAATAAGAAAATAATTTTATTAATGAAGTTGAGGACTCTAAAAGCCCAAGCTCCAAATTATATAACAAATTATTTAACTCCTTCAAGGCTTCAACCCTGAATGAGGACACTAATATTCAACTACAAATCCCAGCTCCAACCATGTACGATGACTTCAATCCCCTAGGGATCCAACCCTCTCAGTTTGCTTCAATCCCTTAAGGTGACTTCAATACTACTTCAACACTTCATCAAAAACTTCAAATGCTTCTAAAAAATGTATCCAAGATAGGTCTTGAAAGTGCTCTCAAATCTACCTCTACAAAAACTTCATGTCTGCTTCAGCACAACTTTTATGGTTGCACCAAAAAAACATGTCTTCAAGTGTTGATCTTCAACTATGCTCCAAGGATGATTACTCCAAAAAAACAAGTCCTTAAGTTCTAGTCTTCAACTATACTCCAAGGGTTATTGCATCAACAAAACAACTCTTCAAGTGTTGGTCTTCAACTATGCTTCAAGAGTGACTGTTGTTTCAAAAAAGGCTTGAATAATGCTAAATTAATGTCATCATGAATGCACTCTACTGTCAACTCAAAATATTCTCAAAGTATGTTATCAATTTATCATTTGATGAAGGTGTCTCCTAGGCTCTTCATGTGTACTTTAAAGAATGTCCTTCAATCTCCAAGGATTTCTTTACTTTTTTTTCAGATCTGACTTGATATGTTGATCAAGCATCTTGAGGTGTAATATTCCTAATGGAAAAATTAACAGTGATAACAAAACATGCAATAAAACCAACACAATTTTTTTTATAGAAAATTCCCATAAAACATAAATGTTCCAAACACACCAAAATGGGAAATTTTTTACAAGATCTTGCTGGAGTACAATAAAAAATAGAAAATAAAATGTGCACCCTGGCTTTCACAAGGCAAGCTACAAGCCTCAAGTGGATGTTTTATCAACGCCAAATTGTTGCTGGAAATTTCCCACTTAAAATATGCATTGGCCTTGTGATTTTTGCATTGTTGGTTGTGTTGATACCCTGATTTTCCCCATCCTAACTACTTAGAAAAATTCTAATAAATTAGTCATGAAATCTTTTTCAAAAACCCAAAAATACCCAGAAAGGGTTATCCCTAGTTTTAATGTTCCAAAAATGGCCCCTAAATCCTTGACCCTCCTCTAAGTGAAAAAAAACTAGAACTGTGACTGATGTTGGAATGAATGCCCGAAAATGGCTAGAAAATTATTCTCTATTGCAGCCCAAACTAACCCCAAGAAACCCAGCTCTCAAAATCCCTTCACAGGCCACCCTGCAATTGTGCATCCACAATGATTGTGTAGTTTTTGGATAAGATGATGTTGTTTCTCCTCCGAAAAATCAGTTTGAAGTTGTATGTTGAATTCTTCCCGTGCAAATCTTCCTCGTTTTTCCTAGAATTGACCAAAAATTACTTCGACAATGTTGCAGCTCCCAACTCCAGCTCTTCCTCCTCAACTCTTTGTGTGGCCTCCTGAACTTTTCAAGTGTTGGTCTTGAACTATGCTTCAAGAGTGATTGTTTTTTCAAAAAAGTCTTGAAGAATGCTCAATTAATTTCATCATGAATGCACTCTACTGTCAACTCAAAATATGCTCAAAATATGTTATCATTTTATCATTCGATGAAAATGTCTCCTAGGCTCTCCTTGTGTGCTTTAAAGAATGTCCTTCGATCTGAAATGATTACTTTACTTTTATTTCAAATCTAACTTGATATGTGGATCAAACCTCTCAAGGTGTAATATTCCTAATGTAAAAATTAACAGTGATAACAAAAATATGCAATAAACCTAACATAATTTTTTTCAGCAAACACCCATAAAACAGAAATGCTCCAAACACACCAAAATGGGAAAATTTTATTATAAGAACTTGTTGTAGTACAATATATTAAAAAAAAAAAATGCACCTTGGCTTTCACAAGGCAAGCTAAAAGCCTCATGTGGATGTTCTATCAATGTCAAATTGGTGTTGGAATTTTCCCACTAAAAATCTACACTGGCCTTGTGATTTTTGCACTATGGGTTGTGTTGATACCTAGACTTTTCCCCTCCTAAATGCTTAGAAAGTTTTGATAAACTAGTCATGGAATCCTTATCAAATACCCAGAAAAACCTAGAAAGGATTTTTCGTGGTTTTGATGCTCCAAAAATGGCCCTAGATTCCTTGAGCCTCCTATAAGTGCAAAAAAACTAGAACTGTGACTGATGTTGGAATGAATTTCCCAAAATGGCTACAAAATTCTTCTCGATTGTGCCCCAAACCAACCCCAAGAAACCCAACTCTCAAAATCCCTTAACAAGTCATCCCGCAATTGTGCATCCACAATTATTGTGCAATTTTTGGGTAGGATGATGTAGTTTCTCCTCCGGAAAATCAGTTTCATGTTGTATGTTGAATTCTTACCTTGCAAATATTCCTCATTTTTCCTAGAATTGACCAAAAATCACTTTGAAAATGTTGTAGCTCCCAACTCCAGCTCTTCCTCCTCAACTCTTTGTTTTGCCTCCTGAACTCTTCAAGTGTTGGTCTTCAAATATGCTTCAAGAGTGATTTTTGTTTCAACAAAGGCTTAAAAGATGCTCAATTAATGTCATCATGAATGCACTCTACTGTCAACTCAAAATATGCTCAAAGTATGTTATCATTTTACCATTCGATGAAGGTGTCTCCTAGGCTCTTCTTGTGTGATTTAAAGAATGTCCTTAGATCTACAAGGATTACTTTAATTTTGTTTCAAATATGACTTGATATGTTGATCAAACCTCTCAAGATGTAATATTCCTAATGGAAAAATTAACAGTGATAACAAAAACATGCAATAAACCCAACACAAAATTTTTTCAGCAAACACCCATCAAACACAAATGCTCCAAACACATCAAAATGGGAAAATTTTATTATAATAACTTGTTGGAGTATAATATATTAAAGGAAAAAAAAATGCACCTTGGCTTTCACAAGGCAAGCTACAAGCCTTAGGTGGATGTTTATCAATGCCAAATTGTTGCCGAAATTTTCCCAGTAAAAATCTACACTGGCCTTGTGATTTTTGCAATCTTAGTTGTGTTGATACCAAGATTTTCCCCCTCCTAACTGCTCAGAAAATTCTGATAAATTAGTCATGGAATCCTTGTCAAAAACCCATAAAATCCAAGAAAGGATTTTCCTTGGTTTTGATGCTCCAAAAATGGCCCCAGATTCCTTGACCCTCCTCTAAGTGCAGAAAAACTAGAACTGCGACTGATGTTGGAATGAATGTCCCAAAATGGCTAGAAAATTATTCTCGATTGCACACCAAAGCAACTCCAAGAAACCCAACTCTCAAAATCCCATGAAAAACCACCCTACAATTGTGCATCCACAATGATTGTGTAGTTTTTGGGTAGGATGATGTAGTTTCTCCTCCGGAAAATCTATTTGATGTTGTATGTTCAATTCTACCCTTGGAAATCTTCCTCCTTTTTCCTAGAACTGACCAAAACTTACTTCGAAACTGTTGTAGCTCCAAACTCCAGCTCTTCCTCCTCAACTCTCTGTGTGGCCTCTTGAACTATTAAAGTGTAGGTCTTCAGCTATGCTTCAAGAGTGATTGTTGTTTCAACAAAGGCTTCAAGAATGCTCAATTAATGTCATCATGAATGCACTCTACTGTCAACTAAAAATATTCTCAAAGTATGTTATCATTTTATCATTCGATGAAGGTGTCGCCTAGGCTCTTCTTATGTGCTTTAAAGAATGTCCTTTGATCTGCAAGGATTACTTTACTTTTTTTTCAAATCTAACTTGATATGTTGATGAAACCTCTCAAGGTGTAATATTCCTAATGGAAAAATTAATAGTGATAACAAAACCATGAAATAAACCCAACACAAATTTTTTCAGCGAATGCCCATAAAACAGAAATGCTCAAAACAAATCAAAATGGGAAGATTTTATTATAAGATCTTGCTGGAATACAATATATTAGAATAAAGATTAAAAAAAAAAAATTGTGCACCCTATCTTTCACAAGGCAAGCTACAAGCCTCAAGGGGATGTTTTATCAATGCCAAACTATTGCTGGAATTTTCCCACTAAAAATCTACAATGGCCTTGTGATTTTTGCACTTTTGGTTGTATTGATACCCAGACTTGCGCCCTCCTAACTGCTTAGAAAAATTTGATAAATTAGTCATGGAATCCTTGTCAAAAACCTAGAAAAACCCAAAAAGGGTTTGCCCTAGTTTTGATGCTCCAAAAGTGGCCTCAAATTCCATGACCCTCTAAGTGTAGAAAAACTAGAAGTGTGGTTGATGCTAGAAGGAATGTCCTAAAATGACTGGAAAATTATTCTCAATTGCACCCCAAACCAACCCCAAAAAACGCACCTCTCAAAATCCCTTCACAGGCCACCCCGCAATTGTGCCTCCACAATGATTACACAGTTTCTGGGTAAGATGATGTAGTTTCTCCTCCAGAAAAATCAATTTGATGTTATATGTTAAATTCTACCGTTGCAAATCTTCCTCATTTTTCCTAGAATTAAACAAAAATTTCTTCGACAATGTTGCAGCTCCAAACTCCAGCTCTTCTTCAACTCTCTGTGTGGAAACCTGAACTATGTCTCAGTTGGCCCAGAAACCGTACCACATGTGTGACCCTCTCTCAAACTCCTGAAACTCATGAAGAATCCTTCCTAGGGTGGTAATCAGAGTCCACCGAAGAAAATTCGAGCTTCCTCCCTAGGAAACTCTTGTGTTGAACAACATTGTGTAACTCTGATAAACAACTAGAGCAACACTTCAATTGTCAAATTATCAAAAGGCCTAAACTATTGTCTCCTCTCTCCTATTTATATTTTTTTTTCATTTCTTCCATGTGGGCCCCTCACTAGGAAATTCAAACCTATTCCCTTGGCCAAACGATTTCTCCCTCCTCAAGGAGTGCATATTAGTTGGGGAGGTGGCCCCCACATTCCACTAAGGCAAAAATTTCAACCGCTTTGCCCTATGTTTCCTCTCCAAAATTATCTTAGGCCCTCAAAATTAGAAAAATGGAAAATTTGTGGGACTATTGACAAAATTATTTAGGAAGGGACATTAAAGTTTTCCCCTCACAAATGTTTCTTATCGCCAAGCAATTGTAAAACTAGGTTCTGCAAACTCTGCTCATTTTCCCATGTGGCATCCTCAACTGGAAAGTATTTCCACTTGAACAACTGCTCTCGGATGACCCTGTTTCTTAGATTCCTCTCCCTAGTCTCCAATATAGCCTTAGGTGTCAATATCAAGTTTCCCTCATCATCCAATGGAGGCAACTCATTGACTATCGTAACTCGCTTCCCCAACACCTTTTTCAGGATGGACACATGAAATATGTTGTGAATTTTTCTCTCTCGGGGTAACTCTAGCTCATAAGCTACCTCTCCAACTCTCCTGGTCACCTTGTATGGCCCATAGAAGCATTGCTTGAGCTTTCTTGAGTGAATATTATCGGTAAGGCTCCAAATATAGGTAGACGATGTCCCCTACCTCAAACTGTCTCTCCACCCTATGCTTATTAGCGTAGATGTTTTGTTGATTTTTTGCTACCTGCATGTTATCCTTCATAACCTTAAGAATCTCCTGGCTCTCTTGGACCTAATCCTTTTCCCCTAGGGCCCTACTATCTCCAAATATCATGTCAGAAAAAGAAAGTGCATCATAACCATAAAGTGCTCGAAAGGAAGACATACCAATTGACATGTGGTTAGTAGTGTTGTAGCAGAACTCAGCAAGTGTAGCCACTTCACACACACCCTATGTTGTCTCGTGCCATAATTGTGCACTTAACCCTCCAGCCATTTGTTAACTATCTGAGTGTGCCCATCTGTATGTGGGTGATAATTGGTGTTGGGTATAAGCTTGGTTCCCACTGGATGGAACAACTCATGCTAGAAGGCCCCCATGAATCTACTATCCTTATCACTGACTATGTCCTTTGGGATCCAATGCAATTGAAATACCTCCTGAAAGAACAACTCGACCACCTATGAGGTTAAATATCTCGATGGGATCACAAAGAAATGGGAAAAATTATTCAAGTGATCTACCACCACGTAGATGCAATCTCTCCCATGTATCGTCGAAAGTTACATGATGATGTCCATGGACACACTCTCCCACTTCCTCTCCGTAATGTGAAGAGACTATAATAGATCGGTTGGGTGTAAAAACTCCACCTTATTCCTCTGATGGGTTATGCACTATTCTGCATGCCTCAACATGTGCCCCTTGAACCCACATCAAGAGAAATGCTCATAGATGGTACGGTAAGTCTTGAGAAAACCCAGATGTACTGCAATAGGGTATTTTTGAGCTACCTGCATAACCTTCTCTCTAACATGGGATCCCAACACTATGTATATTCGGCCTTTGTAGTAGATAACAACATACATCACCCATAATCTATCATCCCCATGTGTGTCTTCTAGTATCTCACAAGCATGTTTTCCCTTGGAATACTCAACCAAGAGTTGTGCCTTCCAATCATGTGCAACGTCCATCATAGAGAGTACTAAGGCCTCTGGGAAAGGACATCTGCCACTATGTTGTGATTTCCCTTTCTCTATTGGATCTCAAAGTCTTAAGCCTAGATCTCACTCACCCACTTATGTTTCCTCTCCTGCAATGTATGCTGCTCTGGTAAGAGTCGATGATTGTTGTGATAAATCTTCACCTTGAACCTATTCCCCACCAAGTATTATCTAAAATTGGCCAAGGCTTGCAACACGACCGACATCTCCTTGTCATAAATGAAGTCGGTCATGGGGTAGCAAATTTATACTCTCAAAGTCTATGGAGTGGTCTCCATACATCAACATAGCCTCCTTCACCTAAAGCATCACACTCCAATACAAACGGTTCAGTGAAATCAGGCAAAGCCAAAACATAAAATTTACTCATGACCTTCTTGCAATGCTCAAATGCCTCCTTTGCTACCTACGTCCACTCAAAATACCCCTTCTTCCACAAGTCCGTGAGGGTTGTTGCAAGTTGTGAGAATCCTCTCACGAATATCCTGTAGTATGCACAAATGCCCAGGAACCCTCTCAACTTAGTCACATTATTAGGTGTTGGCCAATCCAAAATGGTCGTGATCTTCTCCTAGTGTACCTTTAATCTATCCTATCAGCCAATCACATGCCCAAGTTACAACATCTATGTCAATCCAAACTCACATTTCGACATCTTCCCTTACAGTTGTTTCTCCTCTACTATGTGAATTAATACCTCCAAATGTTGAAGGTTCTCCTCCCACATTTGGATATAGATGAGTATGTCGCCAATGAAGAGAAGCATAAAGTGTTGCGACTACCTAGGAAATACGTGGATCATACAAGACTAAATGTAGATTTAGCATTGGTTAGCCTGAAGGGCATCACCAAGAACTCAAAATATCTGTAGTGGCAACAAAAGGTAGTCTTAGGGATTTCGTTCTCCCTCACCTGAATATGGTGGTACCACAAGCATAGTTTTATCTTAGATAAGTATTTAGCTCCTCTAAGATCATCCATCAACTCATCAATGCATGGAATAGGGTACATTTTCTTCAATGTATTCATATCGAGGGCCTTGTAGTCATTTCACGTGTGGAGTGTCCCATCCTTCTTCACCTGCACCATAGAAGAAGCAAAGGGAATCAAATTGGGCTTTATGTGCTCTAATCTTAGCAACTCCTGAATGGCCCTCTCAATCTCATCTCGATAGGCTTTGGGATGCCTATACGAGGTCTTGATAATTGCATGCACTTCCTCCTCCAACTTGATAGTGTGTTTGAACCCTTGGCTTGGTGGACTGCCTGGAGGGATATCCCCAAAACCCATTGATGCCTCTCCAATATGGCTTGCACGTTTAGGTGCATTGGTCATCACTGGGCCCACATCTCTAAAATCCTTAACTCAACTTCCCATTCTATGTTTCCATGTCATAGATCCACCTCCATCTGGTGTGTTGAAACTGTCTGGGGTGGGAAAGAGTGCATCCCCCTCAAAAATACTAGATTCCCATATGGCCGCATAAACTCCGTCTCTAACTTCTTCGAGTCAGTGGTCACCCTCCCCAATGAGTATAACCACTAGACACCCAACACCACGTTGGTCTCTGGGACATCAAATACAAAAAAGTGATCACTAACCAAGTAGTTCCACAACATCATAGTCAACTCGAGAGAATACTTCGTGCGCTACATGGTCCGGTCTCCTGGCACCAAAAAGAACTCCTCAAATGTCTCTGTGTGGATTCCCATAAACTCCACAATCTGAGCATCAATAAAGTTGCGTGTGGCCCCACTATTTACCCAAACTGAAACTCATTGGCCCTGTACCATCCCCCAAATCCTGAATGTCAAATATTTAGAAACTCCTTGAAGTGAAGCAAGAACTCCCCCTGATGGGGAAAATGGTCCCCCTCTAGGTGGTAGTGTTGGTGTTATTGCTCCCCTTGATTATGGTCCTCCCTCATCTCCTATATCTTCTTGAACCTCAAATTCCTCAACCGACTCACTATCTGAATACACCTGAATGTAATGGGCCTTGCCCTTGGTGCACTTGTTCCTAGGTGCCGAGATTTCTTGGCACATAAAGCACAACTTCCTCCTCCTAAGGTCTCTCTAGGTCTCCTCGTCCATCTAACCACGTCCCCCATCCCTCTAAGGTGGTATCGTGTCTCGGTTCCCCTATGGTGCAGTGGGTCTAGTGGGGACAAAGTATGGGGTCTTGGGCACAACTTCAATCATATCTGGTGTCCTGGAGATAACAGTAGTAAAAGATGTGGGCTTATAGGCCCTCACCCAACCATGCAATGGCTTTTCTAGCCACTCCTCAAATATCATGATCAATCGAGCCTCTAAAATTCTAGTCACCATCACTGTTAATCCCTAAAACTCCATAATGTATTCCTTTCTGCTACCAATTTGCCTCAGATGGGATAACTCCCTAAAATGTAACTTTGGGTCTTTCCTCTCAAATCTCTCCAACAGCCTTTGGGTGTACTCTATGTAAGAATTGATGTGAATATGTCCCAGCATGATTAGCCCATGGTACCACCACTCTTGGGCATCCCCTTCCAAATGAAGGGTAGAAAATCTAATAGCATCGGTCTCTCGCATGGAGTTCAGGTGGAAGTATGTATCTAGCTTATGAACCCAAGCATTGGCATCCAATTGTTCCAGTGCAAGAACTCTAGTGAAACTGACAAGAGTTATCGTTAATGTCTTTTTCATAAGTTTGTGTAATCAATTTTTAAAATAGTACTCTTGTGGGTATAGAAGAGAGCCTTTGAAAATATGTCAGAACTTATAATTCCATTTTTCACATTGTCCTCCCTTTTTTTTCGAAGGGATAATCAGTGCTCCAGATGTCAAAAATAGGTTGAGCCCTCTTGCTCTTTTCATTATGGGTAAAGCCAACACTTTTTTACTTTAATATAAAGCATAATTGTGACTATGAAATAATGTGTAGTAATGTTGCAAAACTCAATTTAGGACCAACAGTAGAACATTGATAAAGCTCATAGAGGTATATGGAACCTGAATCCTTCGAATACCTTGGTCGTGCAACCATATTGTTTTATAAAATTAACAACACTTATGTTCCTCAAGGAGATCTGGTAATTAGGTTGATGCAAGAAAGGACATTTCTCATAAGAAGGCTAAGAACTTGGAACTTTTAAAAGAGAAAAGGAAGGAAAAAATAATGACATTATTTCGACAGTCACAAAAACATATATTCTACATCGAACCTAGTAAAGTTAAAGCTCAAAAATTTGTTACAGTATTTTACAACCCATCTAATACAATTTTGAATGGTAAATCTGAAATATGGTTTCAGTGATCTTTCAATAGATGTACTCATTGACTTGGTGTTCTTCCACCCCAGCGAATGATCCCTACATATAATGGCTCTTATGTGAAGGCAACTGCATCCATATAATTCAAGTCTGTTTTGGATGAGTACTAGCCACAACTGTATATTACCTTGAGAATCATTACGACCTCATTTAGGGTGCAATTAGAAGCATATATGATGGATTTTGTTTTCTCTAAAAGAAGCGATGAACATGGTGGATTGCATGAAAATACAAATGTTATGGACTACCATGTTTCTGCGGTTGGAGGAATTCTGAGGGAGCCACCAATGCACATTATGCATATAGCTATGGAAATGGCACCTGTTGCAAAGGTCAGGCATTCAAAAGATGTGGTTACAAGTATTTCTCGTGCAGTTCAATAATTGGGACATAATTTTCAGATCATTTGTCTAAAATATGATTGTCTTGATTACAGAAAGGTTCATGATTACAATTTAGGAGATAATTTTTTTGGGGAGGTACCAAAATTAAAGTCTGGCATGGAAATGTTGAAGGATTTTCTGTGTACTTTCTAGAACCAGGCAATGGAATTTTTTGGGTTGGTTGCATCTATGGCTGTAAGGATGATGGAAAAAGTTTTGGATTATTTTTTCATGTAGCCCTTGAATTTCTACTTCAAATTGGGTTGCATCCGGATATCATGCATTGCCATGATTGGAGCAGTGCAAAAATTGCATGGTTCTTTGAGGAGAATAATAAACATTACATCCTTGTGAATACCTGCATTGTTTTTACAATTCATAATCTTGAGTTTGGTGTTGATATTATTGGCAAGGGAGTGACACATGCACACATGGCAACTACAGTTTCCAATACATATGCAAAGGAAGTATCAGGACATCCAACAATTGCTCCCATGTTTTTGAATATGCACACGGTGTTTTTGAGTGTTGGTTACATCCAGCTCAATATGGGTTACAGTTGTGAAAATATGGAACTAATTTTTCACGTATAATTTTCTTCTTTTCTCACAAATTTGAACAACTACGCCCTCTCATTGTCGCTACTGGGTCTGCTAGGGGCATCATCATCTCTTGACATGACCTCTGTCATGAGTCTTCTTTCTCCTGGTTCTCCCTCTCCAGTTTTAGTGATGTCATCCTTCCTATCAAATCCTCAACAAGGCTGTGAGCTTACTCCAGCTATATCTCCATTGACATCCTTTGTAAATGGATATGGAGGCTGGCCACAAACTACTGTATCAACCTCACACCTTCCTAGTAGAAATGTTCAAAACAACCATCTTAGAGAAGAAATAAATGCCAGAGCCATGCCTGTTGAGGATTCTCCTCGAATTTCAGACTATTGAAGGGAAACTGCTCAATGGTTTTTCTCTACTCTCCACACAAGCTAGGATGAATGTTGTTGTTGTTATATCTGGTTGTGAAAGTGTCTAGAAAATAGAAGTCATAGGATGAATATTTTTGCTCCAATGAATCTTGAAGACATGTTTGCCTCTGAAGTAACATCTCCTAGAGTAGAAATTATTGAACCTTCCATATTTTCTCAGATGAGTCCCCAAATGAAAGCTCATAAGACTGCCCAAGCATATATGCAGATTCAAAACCAGATTCTCCCTCTTATAAATGCACAGGCATTTTTGTAGGGAATTACACAGATGCGGCAAGCTGCAATATAACCTAAAAGCCTTGGCCATTCTTTTATGCAATCACCTTTCAAATTTTCCTCGTATGGTACCAAATGTTGTGTTGTATGTGTCTGAAAGTGTGTGAACTATACATAATATTTGAGTATTTTCGAGGCAAGAGGATGTCATACTTTTCATATTTGAAACATATTCAAGCTTTGGTGGATGGAGATTGTTGGATCTAGGTCCAAGGAATAGAGTTATGGTTCTAGTGGTTATATGATGTCATTCGAATTATTTCATAAATATATTTGAAGTTTGTACCACATTCATTGATTTCAAGCATATCTAACTGAAACATCATTTTGGTGTACACTTGTGCTGAAGAAGCCACAAATGCACATTAAGATGCACACTAACAAATGTCCTTGCTGACACTATTTTTGTGTCAAGCTATCTACAAATCTCCTTGCTGGCATTATGACATCAACATAAGAGAAGCCCTTATAATGAAATTTTTATTAATCCTGGGAGTTTATTCTTGCACATTACCTTGCTTTCAAGGCTTGCATATGTGCCATAAATCATAGATAAGTACCCAAACTTGGAAGAAAAATCAAAGTTGTTCTGTAGCTACCTAACTCAATTCCAATTCAAGAGGTAAAAAAATTAATGAATAATATAACTCTAAGTGTTATTCTATTACTGAGCATGCAGTGGTGAGAAATAAGAGAATTAGGTGAGAGAGAAGATGTTGGAGCGAAATAAAGATCATTGATATGATACCAATTCATAAATGGCATAGAAATTTGGCCTTCGATGGTAGACTTCAATCTAGTTCCTAGGCAACGAAAAAATTGCCTCGCAAGATAGGGCTTTTATATGTATGGAAGGACAACCTGTTGAGGGCATAACACCTACAATACTGCACAAAGTCACTATTATGACCCCAATGTCGAAATGGAGCCAAAATTCTACATCTTGCAATTTGATTGTAATCATCCACACTAGTGAAAAAATATGCACGTCACAATTTTTTGGTGGTTGAAGGGAGTATATCTAGTGGAAGTTGAAAAGTAAGAAACCTCATTGAGCCAAGGTATATATTGCTTTATTGTAAAGACCCACCAGTGTTAGAACTAGTAGTGGTGTGAGACGGAAACCTTAAGAGGTGACTAGATCTACAAGCAACAATCATTGTATTACAGCAATAGCCAGTGCACCCCTCTCATCTCATTTTCTATATTACATAGTAGAGACCTATAGCTTTAAATTTTGAGGGATTGAGTGCTTTGTCTTCTTTTTGAATTAGGGTGATGAAGGTAGCATTTATGGTTGTAAAGGCACCTCAAATTTGGTGTAACTTTTCTTTCAATGCCTAGGCCTCATTTTTAATGGTGAGCCCAAATTGGTGGAAGAAATTTGTGGTGAAAATGTTAGAACTTGGAGATTTTCTGGCAGAAATATCCATGATAGTCAACTTGACATCTATTAAAGTGATGGGTCTCATGGGACTGGCAGCATGTTCTTTCAAGACTAATTAGGGGATGTGTTTGGTGATCATGTGAATGGCAGTAAACCATCCTATTTGAGTTTTGAGAGGAAAGACCAGAAAAATTTTGTTGGTTTGTGCTCAATATGTTGAGAAGTTAGCTTATTACCTTGATTGTTCTTGAAACTGAAAAGACATTGGCTGAAGGAGATGAAATTTATGTTTATCTGTGTGATGAAGATAACACGCCAGATCCCAAATATCCTTTGATGGCTATGTTACACGGGTTGCAACGGGAGATAGATGAGTTAAAAAGATAGAATGATAGGTTGTCATTAGCCAGTGAGGAGCAGGAAAAGTTCATAAGAGAACTGACTTCGTGGAATAGCCAAGAAGGCGAAGGCTCCAGAAAGAGGAATAAAGGAAAGTTCTCAGATGATTCTGAGGAATATGACACTACTAGACATCGGTCTAAACAAAGAAAGGAATTACAGGGGGAATTTCAAAAGATTAAACCTCCCTCCTATGATGGAGAGAAGGAGGAAGATGTTGAGGCATGGTTGTTGAATATGATTAAGTATTTCCAGGTCTATGAATATGAGAGAAATCTGAAAGATAGATTGGCTATCTACCAGTTGTAGGGTAAAGATACCTTGTTGTGGGAGGAGACGAAAATGGTCCATGCCATTGATGGAAAAAAAGTGACTTGGGAATATTTCCATGTCAAGTTTAAAAACCGTTATTTGAACGAACGTTATTATGATGATAAAGAAAAGGATTTTCATGAACTAAGATTGGGACAAATCACCATAGATGAGTTTGTCACCAAGTTTACAAATCTGCTAAGGTATGTTCCTTATATTCGTGAAGAGAAGGCAAAGGTGCAAAGGGTTTTGAACTATTTTCCTACTATGTACAAGGAGAAAATAGAGTTCGATAATCCAAAAACTATGGATGAAGCGCTAAGGAAAGCTAGATTATGTTATCAACAGTTTAAAGGCAAGGGTGAACATGGAAAAAGCTGGGTAAATAAGAGTGAATTCAAACGGAAGAAACAAAAACCAGCTTACTTGAAGAACTTTGGCAGGTACCATCAGCGGAAGAAATTTAACAAACCCAAGGAAAGTCAAACTGCTCAGTCCCAAGTTGGTTCAAAACAAATAGAGGGAGATAATAAGAAGGAGGGAGCAGTCAAAATGCCGGAACCGTTGAAATGTTGGGGTTGTGGAGAACCTCATCTGTTGAGGGATTGTCCACACCGAAATATTCAAATGATTATGAGGGATCGAGAAGCTACCACAGTGAATGAAATAGCAAGAAATATACCCACTATCAGTGCAACCTTAGAGAACTGACAATAAGAACACCAAGCTACCATGGTTGAGATGGAAGGTAAGATTCTTGACCAATCTGTTACAGTTTTAATTGATCCGAGTGCTTCTTTGAGTTACATTAGTCCACAAATTGTAGAGAAATGCAATCTCAAAACTGAAAAATTTCAGCATTCTTGGTTGGTCCAGCTAGCCACTGGCACCAAGCGAAAAGTAACTCATAAGTTACCTCAAACAATAATTAAATTAAATGATTTTCAGACAGAAGTAAACTTAAACATTCTGCCCTTAGGCTCATATGACTTGTTGATTATAATGGACTGGTTGGAAAAGAGAAAGGCTATGATGAATTGTTGGGATAAAACTCTGCATTGCATAGATGAGGAAGGGAAACCTTTTATCCTCAAAGGAAAACCAAAACCAATCACTGTCAGACAAATATCAGCTCTGCAATTAAAAAGAACAGCTAGGAAAGGATATTGAGTATATGTTGTACATGTCGAAGAACTAGGACAGCAACCTGAAGAAAACCTGTTGGACATTATGCCAGTAGTAAGAGAGCTTAAGGAATTTTTTCCAGATGAGATTCCTCATCTTCCCCCCAAAAGGGAGATTGACTTTTCAATCAATTTGGTGCCTGGAGAAACACCCATTTCTAGAGCCCCTTATCGGATGAGCCCACCCGAAGTCATGGAACTGAAAATGCAATTGCAAGAATTGCTGGATAAATGTTATATCAGATCGAGTGTGTCTCCTTGGGGAGCACCGGTGTTGTTTGTGAAAAAGAAGGATGGAACCTTTAGAATGTGCATTGACTATCGTCAGCTGAATAAGTTGAAAATTAAAAATAGATACCCTTTGCCCAAAATTGGTGATATTTTTGATCAAGTAAGAGGAGCTTTAGTATTTTCTAAGATTGATCTGAGGACTGGTTATCACCAGCTCAGAATTAAGGAGGAAGATATTAGTAAAATAGCTTTTCGAACCAAGTATGGTCACTACAAATTTTTAGTCCTACCTTTTGGTTTGAAAAATGCCCCTGCCACCTTTATGTGTTTAATGAACAGTGTTTTAAGCAAATATTTGGATAAATTTGTACTATTGTTCATAGACAATATTCTATTTTATTCAAAAAGTGAGGAGGAGCACAAAGAACACTTAAGAATAGTTTTGCAAACTTTGAAAGAAAACTAGTTATATGCCAAATTCAGTAAATGTGAATTCTATAAAGATAATATTCAATATTTTGGACACATTATTTCTAAACAAGGGCTGGCAGTAGACCCTGAGGAAATAAAGGCTATTAGAGAATGGCCAATACCCACTGATGTTTCAACAATAAGGTCATTTATGGGGATTGCAGGTTATTATAGGAGGTTTGTGGAAACATTCTCTGCAATAGCATATCCCATAACTTCATTACAGAGAGAAGGCACCAAATTTGACTGGAATGAGAAATGCCAAAACAGTTTTGAGAAACTAAAACTAAAACTCACTGCAGCCCCTATACTGAAAATTGCAGATCCTGACAAAGAGTTTGTTGCATGCACTGATGCATGCAGAGAGGGATTGGGAGGAGTTATGTTGCAAGAAAATTTTGTTATTGCATATGATTCTAGGAAACATAAGACACATGAACAGAACTACAGTGTATATTATTTGGAATTGGCTGCTGTAATCCATGCCTTGGAGATGTGGCGACACTATCTTCTTGGAAAAAAAATTACATTGATGACTGATCATATTAGTCTTAAATATTTCTTTTCCCAAACTGATTTGAATGCTCGACTTGCCAGATGGTTGTCTTTTCTGAGTGAATTTGACATGGACATAAAACATATCAGAGGGAAAGAAAACAAAAATGCTGATGCACTGAGCAGAAATGCTTGCCAAAACATAAGCAACATTGGGAGTAGTGCTAGTTTTGATTTAGAGGAACTAGTTGAAAAGGTAGCTGGTCAGGATCCAGATTATTAGAAGATACAAGTGCAAATGTTAAAGCAATAAATGACTGAATACACCCAAAATCAGAAATTTCTGATCTACTATAAAAATAGATTGTATATCCCCAATGAAGAGTCTGTGAAAAAAGAGATCCAAGATGAATATCATAAATAGACATATTCAGGACATCCTGGATATCAGAAAATGCTAACAGCTATGAAAAGGGAATTATTTTGGCCAGGAATGAGAAAATAGGTAGCAGAATATTTAGCTAGATGCATGGACTGTAAACTAGTTAAAGTGGAGCATCAACACCCAGCTGGTCTTTTAAATCCCTTGCCAATTGCAGAATGGAAATGGGACACTGTTTCTATAGATTTCATAACTAGGTTACCCAGAACCAAGTACTAGCATGACTCAGTGATGGTAGTGGTAGAAACCTTAAAAAAAGTTGCACACTTCATCCTTGTAAAATATACCTTTGGGACAACCCAAGTAGCAGATGTGTTCCTAAAAGAAATAGTAAGGCTACACGAGATCCCAAAAATGATTATTTCAGATAGGGACTTCGAGTTCACAGATGCCTTTTGGAAGGGTCTAATTGGGGGCATGGGCACTAAATTTAATTTCAGTACTGCCTGTCACCCTCAGACAGATGGTCAAACAAAGAGAACAAATCAAATTTTGGAGGATATGCTGAGAATGTATGTGATGGATAGACCATCAAAATGGGAAGATTACTTGCATTTAGTTGAATTTTCTTACAACAATAGCCATCAATATTCCATCAAAATGAGTCCATTTGAAGAATTCTATGGAAGAAAGTGTCGTACTCCTTTAAGTTGGAGCCAACCTGAAGATAAGCTAGTGTTGGGGCCAGATGCTCTATAAGAGATGGAAGGAATTGTCAAAAAAATACAAAGAAACATCAAGACAGCCCAAGACCAACAGAAAAACTATGCTGATAAGAAGAGGGTGCATCGAGAGTTCAAAGTGGGTGATCATGTGTATTTGTGTATTAAACCCAAGAAGAGCACACTCTATGCTGGAAGTTGTGCAAAATTGGCTCCTAGATATTGTGGGCCTTTTGAAGTGTTAGAAAGGGTGGGACCAGTGGCTTATAAACTGGCCTTACCACCCCATGTTAAAGTGCATGATGTGTTTCATGTTTCGTTATTAAAAATATATGTGCATGATGCTTCTCACATTGTTGATTGGAATGTGATACAGGTGGAACCAGAAGGGGATTTCATGCCAGATCCTCTTCAAATATTGGAGGGGGAAGAAATTGAATTGAGAAACCGAACAGTAGCTAGAGTAAAGGTGTTGTGGAAGCACTTTATTGCTGAATAAGCTACATGGGAAAGAGAAGCTGAGATGATGGAAAAATATCCATATCTATTCTCAAAATTAACTCTAGAAATTAGTTGACAACACCAAGGATGGTGTTTGCTTTCAGAGGGGGAATATGTAACACCCCTAGTTTCATGTTTTTCAAGTTAGACATTTGAACTTAAATCCAAAGGGGGTGGACCGCAATGGATAAGTATGGTGTGGATGTAATTAGTTATTTAATTGTGAGAAATAAATGAAACATTTCTGTGCATATTGACCAAATGAGAATTTCGAGATCACTTGACAAATCCATGAGGTATGGAAAGAGGCTAAGAATTTCCCTAGAAATCTTTCAAAAATCCTTGAAAGAATTTATTTCTAATTTAGATTTTTGAGGAAAAATCTAGATTTCCCCAATGAGGTGGAGAGTTGTTGGGAAGAGGTAAGAAGCTGGAAAAGAAGAAAGAATCTTTAAAAGTCCCTAAATAAGGGAAGCCTAGGTAAACATGAATAAAAGCATCCTGTAATTCTGGATGTAGAATTAGAAACATGCTTTGGGGAGTATAAGCTTAAATAAGCTACTCTAGAACAGATTGGGGGTTGGTCTGTTCTAGGAGATGATCTCAGCTCAGGGGTGATTTCTGGAGACAGAGTAACTCTAAGGTTGGGAGGACTGGTCAATTGCAGAAGTGGTATGCCTAAGATGTTTATGTATGTTTTAATTACTTGTTACTGTGTAGTGTGATTAATGACGGTAGATGTTATTTTATTTTAAATGCTGAAATTGGTATTTCATACATTTACATAACTGTTTGGAAGAACTTAATCCTCTCAATTCTATGTAGTTGTAGGAATAGGATTTAAGGGAAAAATCAACCAGAAGTTCTAAACCTGCTAAGGGTTTAAATATGGAGATTTATCTTACTCCCTTAAATTTATTATAGTATAGATGTACTATGTTTCCATAGAAGAATAAATCAAATTATTTATGAAATAGGAAAAGAAATCTGAACTGAGAAGTAAATAATTCTTGTTGAATGAATTAAATATATGAGACAGAGAGCTGTGTAGCATAGAAGAATGTAAGTAAATAGAAATTATAATTTAAAACATTTACAAGACTGACATGAATATGTATATTTGACTAATACAAGGAAAAGAATGAAATCCTTGTTAAATACGTACTCATATCATGAAACTATCTGGGATATATATATATATATATATATATATATATATAGAGCTAAAATTTTATTCTAGAAATGAAACTCTTATAACAGAAAGATATTTTTCATTGATATGTCTTTAATGAGAAAAGTTTTGTTAGATTTTGTTTACTTGACGGGAAAAGAAAAACAGTCAATAATATAATGGATTTCAGCTTAAATAAATTCCATTGTGTTGCAACGAATGTAAGCCATGTATCCTGGCAAAGTACTCATTTATATTTTGTTAAGGGTTTTATTAACCTATACCCATTATTCCTAATGTACTCATAATGACAAGAAGGACTAAGTGAAGTAACCTTTTGTATTCCAGGAATTAAATGAATAAGTACTCACGTAGACGCTATTAAATTTCCTAACCATATATTGAAAGGAAAATTGCACTGACCAAAATATTATACAGAACTATTAAGCCAACACACTAATTATTAGTATAATAACTATTTATCTATATATTACACAGAAGAATTGATGATTATGCTTGGTGATACAGAAGTTTTAAATAAGTATGCAGGAATTTAAATTCCTATTCAAACCCCCTGGTAAGATATTATTAAGTATATTAAACACCTTTCAATTCAATAACTAATAGTGAACCAAAAGAGAACTTAGTTCCTTGCATCAATATTCAAGATATACCAGTAGGCTTATATTAAAGATATTAACTAACCAGTAAAAATACTCTGTATCCATAAAACCACAGGTGAATTTTATCCTGGAAATTAATGGAAGGAAGAGGTGAATATGAATTTTTAAACGAATATCAGCTGAACATATTAAGAAATTTATTATAGCAAAATAGTAGAAGAACAACTATTACTGATATCAAAAATGATTCAGAATACTCCCGAATAATTATATAACCAGTCCACATAAATTTAGCAGATTTGGGCGTCAATTATTAATCGAAAATGAAACCCTGGTGAATGTTAAGCAAATGTCCTGTTGTCGAGATTTCCATTATGAATCTCCCCAAACACTAGTTACCATATTACAAATTAGATGGAATGAGTCTACCCAGTAAATTCTCAGAGTATCGCTCGTTAGAAATTCATGACGAATCTAGGAAAAAATATTTCATCTAATAAGTTCAACGAGTCGCTCATACCGACTTGTAACCAATGAGAAAAAAATATGGTGTCAATGAACTCCTGGGATCAATTTTAGGAGTTTCAGGAGAAAACAAAGCCACCAAAGAGTAGGAGCTCACCTGCGAAAACAATCGAGATAAATGAGCAGGGATAAAGGAGTAGTTCAGAGAATAAACCAAATAGTGAAGCAAAGCTACGAGAAGCCGAACGAAGATATAATTACCTCATTATTTATAGCGTATGATGGAAACACCTCTGCAAAAACAAATGATACGTTAGACCACTAGAAGGATGACTATCTTTCGAAACATAAATAAAACATGGACAAAAAACTTTATTCAAATCACCTGAGAAAAAATCTGGCGAAAAGGAAAACACAAGGAGGTTCGAGTAAACATCATCGAAATTTATCTAGGGCGTGGGACTCAAGCTGAAGAGAGATGCCTAGCTTGGCCAGGAAGAAAGCATAAACCATATGAGAAATGTGTGAAGTAACTGGTGGTTGAATTTCATAATGAAACCAAAAAAAATGAAAACAAGATTTAAGTCTACGATGTGTAAAGTTAGTGGTAATTGTGAACAGAGTGGAATCATGGAAAGGGAATTATAGATATACATAATACAACACTCAATGTAGAACACTAATCAAACCATTATGGTATAAATTGAGGGAAATCCCAGAATGCGCTCATAATAAAATCAATAGAATTCATACGTGTGCTCAGAAAACATCGTCATTGAGAAGCCGAGCTCTGGTAATAAAAGTTAGTCAAATGCTATGGAAAGATGAATATAATGAGGGCGGGGAATTTTTATGGTAAACTGAAAACCTAATCCGGGAATAAATCCCACCGTCCACGCGTAATGATCTGAGAACAAAGGCATGGATTGAGATCTCGGTCTTGGGTATGAGTATAAGAATATAAATTCCAGCCATATATCGTATGGAGTAGATTTACGCATTTAATTTACAAGACGAGATCACATGGACAATCAATGGAATAAAAATAAAAAAAACTCATCCCTTAAATCAATAAATCTTGTCACATAAACGAGCCGGCATCGTCACAGTACGAGTAGAATAAAAACTCCTTACGGAAGCCATACATCATGGCGTATAAGTATGACAGCTAGGGTTATTTAACCCAAAATCATATAACCTCAATTTAATGCAAGCACCCAAGTATCTCTGAACCATGAGTTGATGTACTTAAACGTTGGCTATGATGGGAGCCATTATATTATGGATCACGCAAATTCAAATCGTGAAGAGTGAAGCAAGTCCCATTTGGACACGTAGGTTAAGGTACATAGCACATACACATAAAATGAACATTTATAAAATTCCATATGCTTACAACGATAGTAAGGGTACACTTAGGTATATAACCATTGAAAAAAAATGTCGACCCTACATCCATAGGAAGACGTTAAGGGTCTAAGCCACAAAATTAATATTAATACTACCTTCCTCCATGGTAACGTATAGACTGGGGGAGCGACATTAGTGTTGTGTGACACCTTACCAAAGATACAATTGGTATCTTTGAAATTGATTATTAAAATTGCCACCTTATATGCATGGATGCATTCGACTAGTAGGGGATAAATTATCATTGTTAAACACAAAGAGGGAGTGTGCATTATACATTATAAATTTATGGAGGATGAGAGTAAATTTCCATAATAGAATAACATTTATATGAAGGAGAGATTATATATAGAGTTGAGATAATTGTGGTAGAGAACACAAACCTTTGTTTAGTATAAGGATATATTTAAATATGTCCAAGAGATTATTGGTCGTAAAAAGATAGCTCAAGGTAAGAGAGTATTTACTTGAGGGAAATTTTCCCACAACCGAACTGTATGCATGGGTTAAAAAGGTATATTAACCTACCGTAAGTGGAATTACAACCTAGGAAAGAAAATTAAATGGGATCACTATTATTATAATAAAAAAATAAAAATAAAAAAATAAAATAAAATAAAATGTTGTAGGAGAGACTTTACAGGAAACCTCAAATTTATAACAACCTCTATTTTCAAAATGAATACATGTAGGAAAAAGGGAGGCTTCCAATGATAGGTTCTTCCAGCAACATCTAACTATTCACTTCCCTATGTTTGGGATCATGGAATAATGTTGTCCCAGTAACAATAGTCATACAAAATTCTCTGGAAATTATGCCTCATGACTTGCTCACATGTCATTACTCCAGAAAATAAGGGAAGATAACCCATTCAAGATTTCTAGTGAAGGGTTCTGGAATAGCTATTGGGGTGTGTCCAATCAGAATGTAGCATTTTTCATATAGAAAAGACAAAGCCAATATCAGGGTTAACAATTTTAATTGTGTGCAGCCAATTCCTTAACAACAACAACCCCACACAGGCCTTAATACTAAAAAAATATATAGCATGGAGAATCTATCCTCTATCACCTTAGGGAGAAATAATAAATGGTTCTTCCAACAGTAAGACAAGTTGCGTAGTCCTAAGCAGAATAACCATCAAATGCTCTAATTGTAACTTTTTAACTTGTGATTAACCCGTCCATTCCAGTTTAAGGATACTAAAAAAATATGTATACAATGAAAGTGTATGGATATTTCATTTCAATGGTATGTATATAAAATTATTTCTATGGATTAACCATGTGAAATCTATTACAGAAAGTTTTACAAAGTTTTGTTTATAGAGCATCCAAAATTTTAGACCCTCATGTCATTTTTGTGAAAGTGGATCATATCAAACATATTATCGTAACTGCATCATTTATTACGTGAAACTCAGAACCATATACAAGCCACAAGATACATCGACGTAATCATCCAATATTACAAAGAAAAAATCAAGAAGTGGGATTCAAAAATGTTTTAGGGCTATAACAAGATTCTTGCGACAGACAACTTATGTTATTTTTATCTTTTTTAAAGCCTAATTACAATCGAAAGATTAAAATGTATCTAGAGATCAAACAAAATTCATTCGTTATTTTAAGTAATGAATAGGTAGCAAGTAAAGGCCTTGTGCAACTCATGAATCTAATTGACTAAAGAAAAGCATTGTATTACACATCAATCGGATTAGGGATACTCTAAATAAATTGAATCGATCTTACGACCAACCACTGCAAATCATGTTAAAATCTCACCTCCATAGTAAATGCTAGCTCTAACTTCAATAGTAACGGTAGAGAAAATCAAAACATTGACACAAAAATTCCTTTCCAAGGCTAGAGACACTCACAAAGAACACGAGAGAGTAGAACTGGGCAGAGCTCTTGATACCCCAAGCACCATCCGCCAAAATAACCCAAACGTAATCTGAGTGAGAAGTCTAAAATAACAAGAAACCACCTCACAAAGCCTACCGCATCACCAACAACATCATCTAAAAGGGCATGGAATAAAAGGGAATAGAGTATATATTGCAAAATCCACTGGTATTTACGACATTTCCACTAGAACAAGGCTTTGGCACTAGCGCTAAGGTAACATTCAACCCATTTGTCACGAAGAATATTGAGATAACATTCATGGCCTTGGTGGAAAATCAAACCGAGAAGAGAAACAAATTTTTGAGGACCAAAAATGTGACCGAGTATGAGTCAAATGAATTTAATGACTTTTGTAGACAAGCTAGCATTAAGAGGGAGACCACAGATGCATACACTCCTAAGAAAAATGGTGTTGCTTAAAGAAAGAATAGGACCATTGTGGAAGCTGCCCACACCATGCTATGCGACCAAGGTCTTCCGAAGTTTCTATGGGAAGAAGATGTGAACATTGTTGTGTATGTTCAAAATAGATGCCCACATTCCGCTTTGGACTCCAAAACTCCTGAAGAGGTATTCTCTGGTAAGAAATATCATGTTTTTCATTTTAGAGTTTTTTGGTTGTCCTTTTTACTTTCTTGTCCTGAAAGAAAAGAGAAGCAAGTTGGATGCTTCTGGAAGGAAGGGAATGTTTATGGGCTATAGTGAAACTTTGAAGGCATATATAATGTATGTGTCTGGTCAAAGAGAAGTGGAGATATGCCACGATGTCACCTTCGATGAATATGATGTGCTCAAGAAAGTGAGAAATCTTCCTAGCTCCAAGGAAGACAAGGAAGATGAAGAAGCAGGGAAGCAAGAAGAGTCAAAGGATGAACTGATGCCTAATGTTGAAGGACCTATGGATACTATTAATCCACCTCCATCAAATAAGAGAAGACCCTCATGGCTCAGGGATACTCTCGCAAATGCCAAGAGACATATTTCCCCAAGGGGGACATTCCGTGAAAACTAGAGGCCGAAGAGATACCGAGGGTATCTAACAGCCATGAGTATGATAGTACAATCTGAGCCTGGATAATTTGAAGAAGTCGTAAAGCATAAATTTTGGAAGGATGCTATACACAAAGAATATGATTCCATTATGAAAAATAATGTCTGGGAAGTGGTCCTGAGATTGGAGGACAAATCTGTTGTCACCTCGAAATGGATCTATAAGATCAAGCATGGATCTGATGGAAGTGTTGAAAATTACAAGGCAAGATTTGTTGCCCTAGGCTTCTCTCAAAAGAATGCATATATTAGGATGATATATTTTCACCTATGGCCCGCTATACCACCATATGATCTATTATTTCCCTTGCTGCAACGCAAGGATGGAGTATCCATCAGATGGATATGAAGACCACTTTTTTGCATGGTTATATAAAGGAAGAGGTGTATGTGGAGAAACCTCTGGGGTTCGAAGTCCGAGATAGAGACACCCATGTATGCAGGTTGAAGAAATCCCTCTATTGGTTGAAGCAAGTCCCCAGGGCTTGGTATGAGAGGATAGATAGCTACACACCCTATCAAGTTAGAAAAAGTCCATTGTGGGCCATGATATGTGACACAACTCTTCAATCCGAGCTATAAAACTAGAGGTTTTCACACCTTCATTACTAAGCCCTTCCCGAAGCAAGGAAGGTGGTGAGATGATTTCTTGATTTCAAATATGATCATGAAGGTGTATGTTAGGGTTGTGCCGAAGGAAAGCATACAAGGGGACCATTCCCCTCAATAGTCATGAAGACATCTGATATTTTTCAATTGATACATTCTGATCTATCTGGTATGCTACCTTTAACATCCCTGGAAGGATACTTATATTATATCACTTTTATAGATGACTTCTCCCACGGGACTTGGATATATTTTTTGAAAAATAAGGATGAACCATTCAAGTGGTTTCGTACCTTCAAGGCCTTTGTTGAAAATCAAACAAGGAAGAATACCAAAATTTTGAGGACCGATAATGGAACCGAGTATGAGTCGAATGAATTCAATGACTATTGCAGGGAAGCTAGCATTAAGAGGGTGACCACTACTGTGTATACTCCCGAACAAGATGGTGTTACTGAAAGGAATAATAGAACCATTTTGGAAGTTGCTCGTACCATGCTTTATGACCAAGGTCTTCCGAATTTCCTATGGGGAGAAGCTACCAATACCATTGTGTATGTTTAAAATAGATTCCCACATTCTGCATTTGACTCCAAAACTCCTGAAGAAGTATTCTCTGGTAGGAAGCCCGATGTCTCTCATTTTAGAGTTTTTAGAAGTCCCATTTATTTTCATGTGCTGAAAGAAAAGAGAATCAAGTTGGATGAGTTTGGGAAGAAGGGAATGTTTGTGGGATATAGTGAAACCTCAAAGGCATATAGAATCTATGTTCCAGGTCAAATATTGGTGGAGATATTTCATGATTTCACCTTCGACGAAGATGCTACCCTCAGGAAATTCAAGGATCTTCCTATCTCAAAGGAAGAAAAAGAAGAAGAAGCCGAAAGGTAGGAAGAACCGAAGGATGAACCGATGCCTGAAGTTGAAGGAATGATGGATCCTATAGATCCACCTTCTTAAAATAAAATAAGACTCCAATGGCTTAGAGAAACTATCAAATATGTTGAGGGATATTTCTCCAAGGGGAACATTTTGTGAAAGCAAGAAGTCGAATAGGTAGCAAGGGTACCTAAAAACCATGAGCACTATTGTACAATCTAAGCCTGGAACATTTGAAGATGTCATGAAGCATTAATTTTGGAAGGAAGCTATGCACGAGGAATATGAGTCTATCATGAAGAATGATGTTTGGGATGTGGTCCATAGACTGGAGGAAAAATCTGTTGTCACCTCGAAATGGCTCTACAAGATCAAGCATGGAGTCAATGGAAGTGTTGAAAATTTCAAGGCAAGGTTTGTTCCCTAAGGCTTCTCGCAGAAGGAAGGCATATATTATGATGAAATATTTTCACCTCTTGCCCGCTACACCACTTTTCGATGAATCAATGCCCTTGCTGCAACACAAGGATGTAGTCTCCATCAGATGGATGTGAAGACTACCTTTTTACATGGTTCAATCAAGGAAGATGTCTATGTGGAACAACCTCTAGGGTTCGAAGTCCGAGATAGAGACACATATGTATGTAGGTTGAATAAATCCCTCTATGGGTTGAAGCAAGCCCCTAGGGCTTGGTACGAGAGGATTGATAGCTACTTGATGAAGCTGGGCTTCACTCGAAGTGATGTTGATCCAAACATTTATTTTAAAGTTGATAATGACAAGCCTCTCATTATAGTTCTCTATGTGGACAATCTCTTCCTGACAGGGGCTAACCCTCTCATTCATCAATGTAAGAAGGAGATAGATTCTAAGTTCGAGATGAGGGACCTAGGACTGATGCACTATTTCCTAGGCTTGGCGGTCTGGAAAAAGCCATGTGATATTTTCCTTTCTTAAGGAAAATATGTCGTGAAGCTACTAGAGAGATTTGGGATGGTGGACTGCAAGTCTGTGACTACTCCAATGGAACTCAACTTTAAGAAGTTGTGTGGAGGTGTTGTTGGGCCCGATTTGGGAAATCCCACCAAGTATCATCAACTTGTGGGGGCCTTGATGTTCTTAGTGAACTCATGTCCAGACATGCAGTGAACATGTTGTGTCAATCCATGGTTGAGCCTCATCACATTCACTGGATTGGTGCCAAGAATCTCTTGAGATATCTTCGGGGCACAACCAACCATGTGCTGAGAGCTCTAATAAAAAGAAAAATGGAAAATAAATTAAAGCTTTAAAAAATCAAAAAAAGATATTCTATCCTGGTATAAGTTCATGTTAGATTCATCTTATAATTTATTGTGCTTTCCTAAAATAGAGACTTCTTCAATGTGGGTTTTCTACAAATCAAACATTATTCGAATAATGCTTTATCAACTGTTTAAAATTTTAAACTGGGTACAATAGAAAAAACAACAAAATGATAAGATAATTTCTAAGGAGGTAAAATGTATTGAGTTGAGGCTTCTGAAAATGAGTCTAAGGAGGTAAATTGTATTGAGTCGAGGCTTTTTAAAATGAGAGTTCTTATTCTAGAGATTGATTTCTCTTATTTTGAATTCATGGGAAAATTAACAGTCACTCATTTACATTATTCAGAATAAACGGTTAAAGGTACTAGCCAAGAATTGTGAGTTACAGTGCCCTCGTTGGTAAATTCTTGAAGGTTGATGACAGTAAGCTAGCCTCTAAAACAATCAACAAGATATTTAAAAAGAGCTTAGATCCCTGTCAACTAAACTTTCTTTGATAAATGGTCAGTAGAGTTATCATGCAATGATGTGTTCATAGGGAACATGTTTTTGGTATATGCTACATCAAGACATGCATGCAGAATAGAAGTGAGCCATATAGATGTGGGATACATCATTCATGAAGAGGATAGAATCTTGGTTCACAAAAATACCTTTATTCTTTAATTGCTACAACTATTTGGACATGAGCTGCATTTGACTCATTAGTTCTGTGGTGGACATTGTAAAGTTAAAAACATTTAGCATCGAGTGATACTTGAGTATATTTTTTCTTAATAACTTGTTATTTGTAGTGTATATGCTTACTGAAATTGTTCAGAATCATCATAGAGATTCCCATTGTGATATTTTTCATTTGTATTTTCTATGGTATCATCTATTTTGGCCAAGCAAAAAGGTCTGCAATGTTGACAAGTTTATCATCTATTACTAAATTTTGTCCATGCTTACAACATAAATGTTTTTTAGACCTTCCATGATTATTCATGATAATAAACACCAAGATTGTTCGCAATGAGTACATAGTGAAAATTAGTGGCTTTTGCATTCAAAATAATATTTTTTAATTATTATAATACTCAAAAATCAGTCATTTATAGCTTTGTTAGAACCTTTGGACTAGAAACAAGCATGGTTCCATAGTATTGCAAAGGATCTAACTCACATTAAAAGAGGGAGATTACTCCTATGGTCTAATTCACATTACAAATCAAATCATTACCGAGAAAAAATTATCTAGATTTTCCATTCAAACCTAGCACCTAAACCAATGGAAGTCCCTCATGGGCATGTTTTTTGTAGTGATTCTTATTATTAAATAATAGATATATAATTAAAGAATAAAAATGAAATGCAGTTAGCTACCTCTTGAGTGGGTTTAGTAGCCCGAAGATTCTCCTCTGGCACAGAGCCTTAATCTTGCTGGTCTGAGTCCACATCCATTTTCTCTGCATCCAATTTCTTTACATTGGGACTCTCAGAAGCTTGGATTCCATGCCAATCCGAAGTATTTTTTGGGTTTCTGGAATTTTTAGTTACAATTGGATCAGCACAATCCATCTATGCCAGAGCATATGGCTAGTGACCTCTTATGGATTTAGGACATTTTATTTTTTTGTGGAAGTCAGCTCGTTTCTTCTCTCTTTTTTTCATATTTTCTTTGTTGATTTTTCAGTAAAAAAGGCACTTGTAACCTTCATTGGTGTAGCCATTATCACCAATGCCTTTGGCTTTGTCGGCCTTCGTGGAATCATAAACATATAGGCACTTGAGTTCCTCATTGTGCTTTCCTATATGTATTTTGAAGTTGTGAAGAGAAATGGAAGGCCTGGGATGGGCCATCGCCCAACAATGTGGGGAATATTGTGTAGATTCTTTCTGTAGAAGGAAATAAATCACCGACCTAGAGGGAATTGGAATCCGATTTGTTGACTTCAATCAAATGTATTAGATCAAACCTACAACAGGCACTTTGAGGATCGATTTCTTTACTACCTGCATCCTTCCTCCAAACCTATGGCAGTATGGCCGCATCCTTCTTCCAAACCTATGACAAATCATGCAATTGAAGGGAAATGAACGAGGAAAATTAAAACTTTTGATATTTGAAAATTTTTGACATTTTGAAATGAAATGCATGTTAAATTCCATTAAATGAAATGTGTAAGTCTTTTATCTGGTTTAATAAGTGTATTCTTGACTATAAATAATTATTAATTATATAAAATTATTGAATTTATATTTCATAAAATATTATTTGAGATGATTTTGAATGATCTTTTAATCTAATTATGTGATATTAAAGATAAATTATGGTAACTGAAAAATAATTTGTTTGTGGTGAAAAGGGAAGTAGTAATGTTATGGTATGGATGATTATTTACAATGAAATATTTGGTTTTGTAAGAATAACTCATATATGGACATTTTCCATGATTTTTAAGATGGAGTCAACATAGGAAAGGTGATACTTTGGCTCCCACATGATTTAGAAATTTTATATCTCTTGTTTTATAAATATTAGAGGTGGAAAAATATCCTAAGCTTTAGAGCTAAGTTTGTTCCAACTTTGCCATATATTGAACAAAAAACTGTTGTTCGCTTCAAGGATATGATAGAAATTTGGTCGGTTTTAGGGTAGTCTTGTCATGAAATAAATGTAATGTAGGTACAAGGTAGGTAGGGGGAACAATTTTGGTGGAACTTGGCCATAAATGGGACATCTATCCATGCATAGTTTTTTAAGTGCAAATACACCTAGTGGAATATGATTGTAGGGAAATCACTTTAGGATGTAGGCTATTTTGCACACACTAAATAAAGGGATATTAATCAAACCCATAAAATTATTATAGGTTCTTTTATAGAAATAGGTGTTCTTGTGCTCCCATTGGTTAGGTATGGGAAAATGACAATAAAATAAGAGATGGATTTGGCCACTTGTCTTTTGTATAATTATGGTCTCATTTCTTAGCATCACCCTTCTTAAGGTAGTTGTACATATAGAATTGAGAAGACATGTGTGAAATTAATATAGGGTTTGTTGGATCCTTTTAATTAAGAACTACTATTGGGAGGAGATATAAAACATATTTTTGGAAGAGTATCAAGTAATGTGGCTAAGATAAGGGTTACGAGTGCCTAAAATTTGTGTGCTACTCCTAATGTATAGTATTTCCCCATGGTTGTTTTAGTTATTACCATGTGCAATTGCAATACAAAACAAAGGGAATATCAAAGGTTTACCTAGGTATTCTATTCCTACAATAATAAAGTTACATATCTAAAGTCCACATAAATAAAGTTATCTAGTTGGGATCACCATAATCCAACATCAATACAAGGGGAGATATCATAGGTAACAAGCCATACAAGTAGGTGCACGTTCGATATGTACCACTTTCCTTTGATCTTCCTTGTTAGGAGGTTATTTAAGTCTATCCGATATTTTTCTTGTAATTATTCGCAAAATGTTTGCACTTGTGCTAAGTTTTGCACATGAAAAGCAATGGTTCATAATCTTATATTTGAAAATATTTCCAATTATCAAGGATTACCTTTGATATTACTTCATATAAATCAACCTCAATGTACATCTTATCTTCGGGTCTGAAATTATATATGAATCTCCCAAAATTATTGTGACTACTCTAAAGTGGATCTCGTTTCCAATAATGGAGAGTTAAGTTTCTTAAATGGACCTAAAAAAATAATAGAATGGACAACTAGCTTCAACTTGAAGTCAGAAGTCCATATATTCAAGTACACTCCTTTGGTGCTAAAGAAATAGGCCCATTTATGAATATTAGGTCCCTATCCTCCTTTGTTTCACATAGAAAGCCATAAAAATTTCAATCATAGAAGTAGTGGGTGACCTTCTAAACCCAAATGGCCATTGATTTGGGTAAGAACCAAATTTGAATGATCCACTTATCAAACCTCTTCTAATTAAAGTGAGAGCCATGTGTAGATAAGAGGGGACATTAGGAGAGGATCCTTAGGGATATAGTCCAATTTCTTGACAAAGCATGAATGTTTAGATTTCATGGCTTTCCCAAGGGTAGAGATAAGGGTGCAAAATGTCAAGGCCTCTAGATTTGGATGGTGAAAAATATTATGTATTTATTTTAGTAGAAAATTGTTTCTCTAGCAACTTTAGCTTTGGAATTTCATTTACTAAATGCAAAATTATCCCCTTTATAGTTAGAATCCCTTATTATAGATGTATTTATTCTTAAATTTCTCATCTTTTTTGAGCCAATGGCTCTTAGCTCAAGTGGTTCGGATTGTGGCTTGCCACTCCACCCGCCAAGGTTCAATTATTTGGAGGTATGTCATAGTCAGTATTTATTTGGCTTAAGGAGTAGGCAGCCCCATGGAGTTTTAACTTTGTTTGTGGTTAATAAGTGACATTTTGACACTTTCTTAGTCATTGGGTATTTCTTATTGAATATATATATATATATATATATATATATATATATATATATATATATATATATATATATATATATATATATATATATATGCGAAGGTACATTATTGGTTTTCATTGTTTGAAGAATTATTACTTTTAGAGTCATAATTTGAAGAATTATTCTTATCCCCATACTTGTTTCCCATATCATTCGAAACCAACTCTTTGCGAGTATTTGTTTAAGTGAAAAAGCCAAGTATGACTTTGACTTATATAAGACTCCCAATGACATTGCTTTAAATAGTGGACCAACATAGATCCATCTTAATCTAGTATCTATCATGCATTGGATTGTTTGATTAAAACCTCGAAGTGTAAAATTTTCTATATTGCAGAAGCTCAAGGAAAGGTTTGCATCTTGAGGTATTTGATTCCTCTTTGCACGTGATAGATCTAGAGTTAAGATACATTTACATGTGTTTTATGACAAAAGTATTTGGAAATAATAACAAAGAATGATCTGTAGGTTCAATTCTTTAGAGATATGTTGTAGTATGTATTGATTTGGCTTAAGAAGCAGGTGACCCCATGGATTTCTCACTCTTTCTATGGTTAATACATGACTTTTTGACTCTTGCTCAATCATTAGGTCTTTATCATATATATATATATATATATATATATATATATATATATATATATATATATATATATATATATATTGAGTTCCATTATTGGTTTGCAATGTATGAATAATTATTAATTTTAGAGTTAAATCCATAGTTTGAATAATTATTCTTATACCAAGATTTGTTTCCCATATCATTCGAAAGCAACTCCTTTTAGGTATATTTTACAAGTAAAAAAACCAAGTATGGCTTCGAATTATATATTATTCCTAATGGCATTGCTTTAAATAGTGGAATTGTAACACCCTCTTCCCACATCTACCCAAGTAACCAACCAACTAGGGTAAACATGTGATGAGAAGCTACTAATATGAGATTCGAACTCCTATATGACCTCAGGAAAATGGAACTGATGGAAAGTACAAAAACAACATTACATTGAATCATTGACATACCAGGAGGTAACCCAACATTGCAAGACCCTATTCCCTTAGGGGGAAATTATTTTTAACCCCTACGAGGCCCAATCTCCTGAAAAAGGACCAACATATTCAAACTTTTGTGCCTTAAATTAGGAATGATTTGGTCAAAAAATTTATCATTCATGCTCCTCCAAATCCCCCAACATTTAAAGAGGGGAAGCATTCCATATACTTTCAGCTCCTCTATCCAATGTGATAGAGACAATTCCGCTGCCTTTCCTTGGCATGCCTATGGATATAGGCTTACAACCACTACCTTTCCTTGGCATGCTTGTGGCCAAGGCTCCAAAGGGTAAAAGATCAGTTCCTCCTCAGGGTTCAGGGGTTTGGGAGGTTGGGTTACCTCCTGAATATTATTTTGATGTTTTGTAACATGTTTTTGTATTTTTTTCATTGGTTCCACTTCCTTGAGGTCATCTACGAGTTTGAATCTCATATTAGTAGCTTCTCATTGCATGTTTACCCTGGTTAGCCAGTTACTTGGGTACATGTCAAAAGAGGGTGTTATATAGTGGTATCAGAGCATTTCTCAACTCTCAGACTAGATGGGTAGTGTATGTATCTATGTATATATGTCACTATATGACAGGGTTTTCAAGGATCATTCCTGGGGAGGAATAATTCTTGGAAATGGCTTGGGAAAGATAGAAGGTGACATTAGGAAGAGGTGCTAGGGGAAAAAGTTATTTTATTGACTACTGGGGAAAAGGAAAATAAAGATTACTTTTAGGACATTGTTTGGAAATGTTAATGTACAATTTATACCTCAAGAGAAATGAATTTGTCACTAAGCCATGATGGCAATTGGAGTAGTTAAAGACTACTGAAGTATTGTCTAAGTGGATAAACGAGGATATGGTTTACTTAGCCATAGTGGGGTACTAAGCTCTGATTACTAAGCTTGACAGTTTATTTTGTGATATAGGTGGTGTCATAACCCAAAGAACTTACAATTAAAAAAGTACTAAACTAAGTTTGATATTAGAACAATTGATGACATTGTTGGGCAGAGTATATTTCCTGAGTGAATATTCAAGGAGTTAAAATCATATGTTCTAATTGAGATTAATCCTTACTTGGATGGAAATGCATAATTCAAGGTGTCTATGGTAGGGATGAAAATAAAAACTTATGTATGATTCCCCCCACAACATACCATTCAAATAACATAAATATTTATATTCCTCAGTGTTACATTGATCATTGCATTAGGAGATGGTTGTGGCAATTAGAGCCATCCCAAAAATAGTTAGAAATTCAATACACTACCAATTTTCCTCGATGGCGCAAAAGGATGTTGTTAAAATGTATGGTTCTAGGGTTTTTTTTGTTGAATGGTTCTGGGACTTGAGTTTATTTATTTATTTCAATGATTTTTTTAACCACTTTCCATTGATCTTCCTTGTTAGGAGGTTATTTAAGTTCATGGGATATTTTTCTTGTAATTATTTGCAAAGTGTTTGCACTAATGCTAGGTTTTTCACATGAAAGGAAATGGTTCATGATATTATATTTTAATATGTTTCCAATTATCGAGGATTACCTTTGATAGTCCTTCCTTTAAATCAACCTCAATGTATTCTCAGCACAAGTGAACATTATATTTGGATCCAAAATTGTATACGCATCTCCCAATAGTATTGCGAGTACTCTTAAGTGGATCTCATTTCCAATAATGGAGAGGTAAGTGTGGTAAATGGACCTAAAAAAAGTAATAGAATGGAGAAGTAGAAGTCCATCTATTCAAGTAAATTGCTTTGGTGCTAAATAAGTAAGCCCATTTATGAATATTAGGTCCCTATCCTCCTTTTTTTCACATAAAGAGCCATACAAATCTCAATCATAGAAGTAGTGGGTGAGATTACCTTTGATTATGATACTCTAAACCCAAATGGCCATTGATTTGGGTAAGAACCAAATCTCAACGATCCACTTATCAAGCCTTTTATAATTAAAGTGAGAGCCATGTGTGGATAAGAGGAGACCGGAGGAGAGGATCCTTAGGGATATTGTGAAATTTATTGACAAAGCATTGATGTTTAGATTTCATGGCTTTCCCAAGGGTAGAGACAAGGGTGAAAATTTTTATGTATTTAGTTTAGTAGAAAAATATTTTTCTAACATATTTAGCTTTAGAATTTCATTTACTGAATGGAAACTTATCCCCTTTATAGTTAGAATCCATTATTGTAGAGGAAATTATTTGTAAATATCTCATCTTTGTTGAGCCAATGGTTCTTAGCTCAAGTGTTTGGGGTTGTGGCTTGCCACGCACCCACCTAGGTTCAATTCTTCAGAGGTATGTTGTAGTATGTATTGATTAGGCTTAAGGAGTAGGCGTCCCCATGGAGTTTTCACTGTGTCTGTGGTTAATACGTGAGGTTTAGGCCCTTTCTTAGTCATTGGGTATATATATATATATATATATATATATATATATATATATATCAAGGTTCATTATTGGTTTGCAATGTTTAAAGAATTATCACTTTTAGAGTTAAATCCATAATTTGAAGAATTATTATTATCCGCAAACTTGTTTCCCATATCATTCAAAGCCAACTATTTTCGGGTATTTTTTTAAGTGAAAATCCAAGTATTACTTCGACTTATATAAGAGTCCTTATGAAATTGCCTTAAATACCTTAAGGTTTTCAAATTGAAGTATTTGATTCCTCTTTGCATGTGATAGATCTAGAGTTAAGATAGATTTACACATGTTTTAAGACAAAAGGATTTGGAAATAATAACAAAGAATGATGATTTTTTCACTATTGACTAAGATTCCATAACTATGGAAGCTTTATTTGTTACCTTAAGGTAGTCATAGAAACACTTAGAGATAGTGGTCAAAAGGTAGTCATCAGGACAATTATAGATAGTGGTCATAACATGTGTCACGCATAACAACTCCCATGTGCACACACACATGTGTAATTGGATCTCGCCTCCATTTTCTCTTTTAGGCTTGCCAATAAATCAATCATTGAATTAAAGATAGATACATCCTTACATACAAATATGATCCAAAACTCACTTCCATATATTTGTCATCATTTATAATTTTGTATTCTAATATTTAAGTGATTTTAAAACAAATAATAAAAAATAAGAATTTTCCTAATATTAACCAAAGTTCATTTCCCACTAAAACCTTATTTCAATATTTTAAAATTAAAATTAAAAAATATTTAAAAATACAAGTTTATTTTTTCATACACCAAATTAATTTAATTTTTAATTATTATGAAATTATCAAAATGATTATGAAAACATCCCTATATAGAAAATAAATATACATTTTCTCAATAAAATATATAAATTAAAAATATTAAAAATACACTATATATAAATCTATAAAAATTATAAATACTTTATCTATAAATTTATAAAAATTATAAAAAATATCATATTATGTAACATTGAAAATGAAATTAATAAAATTAAAACATAAAAAATAAACAATAAATGAGAAACACTATTCAAAATTCTCATTACAGCTAATCATTATTCACTCTATTCTGTCCAAGCATACACTCAGTGTGCCCATTGCTCTGAAAAAATACCCAATTTCCTAAGATATGGAAATATCATTCCCATTGCAATTACAAGCATCTAGCCTGAAAACACACCAAGAAGAAAAACGAGGCGATGGGTACGGAAATTCCCAAGACGGACCTGACAGCCAGCTACTCGAACTCGGGGCTCATCCAACAAGTGAAACTTTTGAATGTTACAATTATAGCAATAAAAAAATGGGAAGCACGATGATCTTGAGCGCAACATACGACATAATCATTCTTTTTCTCATATTCTCAAGAAACAACCTCTACTTCCTTCGTCTGAAGAAAAAAAAACAGTAAATATTAGTTTTATTTTTTTTCATTGTGCAATTTTTTGTGGCAGGGCTTGTTGACATCTCAAACCCTAGAATTTTGAGCACTAGAAATTTTCAAGTATGAACATCATAATGTGCCCCATTTATTTATGATTAATCATAATGGACTAAAGCCATATGCAGAAATATGCCATTTTATGCATTCATTATTCGGCTATGAAAAGAACAACAATGTTATCAGTGTTGTACGGTTCAATCACATCCCTAAAGAGTCTCACCTCTCACACTGGTTAGTATACTAGAATTAAATGGTTTCTCCCTTGGTTGTGTACCACAAATTCTTTTTTTCACCTTCTTTGTTCTTGTTCTTTGACAATGCATAGAGTAAGCTTAGCATCATACTGTCAGCTAATTTCCTTTCACAAACTTACCTAGTGGTATGTCTATAAGAATTTGGCTATGAGAAATGTTATGAAACCAACCTGCAATGTGTTAATGCAAGATGAGATGAAACTAATTAAATCCTATTTAAGGGTGGTAACAAGAGCTGGCCATCCAATTGATGGCGGGGATATAATTTACTATCACCACTAGAATTGATCCAAAATTTAGATGCTTTCTACCTCTTACTTGGATAATCTTGTATGTTAAACTTTGCTTTAGTGTGACCCTTCCAATTATGGACTAAGTAGGTCCCAAAATTTATCCCTAATCCCACTTTGAGATGACTTGGAGATGATGGACTCTTAATTTTGGAAAACTCAGTCCAAACTCCATGTTGTGATGCTCAGATGATGATGCCGGTATTTTTATTGGATTCCTCTGTCAGAGAAATGCAAGATCGATCTAAAGATCATCTTGATCGGATGAGAAGAATATTTATTTTGAATTTATTCCACATCTTCAAGGTCAACATGATTTATCCCACATGCATAAGAGATGTGTCACACTCCCCCACATATGCCTATATATTGGAGAGACTTGGAGTTCATTTCACACACACATTTGGTGGAGGCATTTTCTTCTCTCTTGGATGGTGATGGAGAAACGTTCGTGGTTCTGCATTTAGGGCTTCTTGGTGCAGAATCTTGGTGGAGTATTGTTGATGAGATGTCTTGGGGTTGTGTGACACATGTGGGAGGCTAAAATTATGAAGAATTTGATGGTTGAAGCATCCTGCTGATCACCATAATGCCAACACTCTTTATCTCTGTTTTGGCTTGTCTTCCATTGATCTATTGGTATGTTCTATCTGCATCTTACTCTCATTGAGCCCTAGAAGTTTAAAGTAAATTTTAATCTAGAATAAACCTCCTCAGAATTTAACATGGTATGAGAGCTAGGAGAAGACAAGGCCCATCTAGTTGAGAATATAGGGCAGTGAGATAAGGATTGTCTTCAGGTAACCGAGCTGCTAGAAGAAGGCCGAGCAACCTTGCTGGGAAGGCCAAGTTAGGAGACCTCTGTTTCAGGTCTGTTGGGGTTGGTTGGTGCCCTAACCTTCAGCGTGGAGATACCTTCCCTTCAAATATTAAGTATGGGCAATATATCCTCAAGTGATCTCTAAAATTGGAGAAGCCTAGACACAGCTAGAAGGAGCCTTAAGACCACATGAAGGATGCCTAGGAACAATGTGGGAATTTCTATAGTGGAGGTCGAGTGCTGTAGGAGACAGTGGCTACTTTAAGATCTATTTTGCATGATGTTTAAGGGCTGACTTTGTTGGGCAGGTGGCCGAGGAAGAGAGGCATAAGCCAGGGATATTTTTAGGCAACTTGGGTGATGTCTAAGGGAGGACCGCAACCATAGCTAAATGTTATTCTAGGCCATAGACCATAGAAAACAATGAAAATTCCTTTAAGGGCATCGTCTAGGTGGAAAGGCATAGAAAGGGGCAGCTTGGAGGAAGAGGTTCTTTACTTTTGAGGACCGTAGCCAAAGAAGGCTTGTATTGATGACTATGTAAAAATTTTGGAACACCTTCAGGACTGTGTATTGCAGAAAGTGGAAAACAGTTATAACTTCAGCACTGTGGTCATTGTATTTCAGACAGTGGAGAACAATGACATCTTCAAGAGTGTGGTCACTGTGTATTTCAGACAATTGGAGAATCTCAGACTTGCATAAAAAACTTTGAACATTCAACAACTCAAGAACTCAGATCTCTTGATAAACTTAGACTTAGCACCTATATATCATAACCTCGGAATAACCATCTGTGGACATGTATCATTTGTAAAATTTTAGAACTGAGGAGACTCAATCCTACAAGAGCTCAGATTTGTTACCACTAAAAAGAACTGACCTGTTAGCAGTCCTGGACCTCTGGTCAGTATTTTTATGTACAACTCAGACAAAGAAAAAAACAGTCATCTCAAGATTGATCTTGTTGAAGGCAGAACCACCTCAAACAGTGACCTATGTGCAGAGAATCAGATCACTAGTTTCCAGAGGCACATAGCTACAGTTTAGTGTAATCCTATAGCTTATTGTTATGAATAGTCACCTCCGGTAAGAATATTTGTGGAGTTATCACAACCCAGATTTGTTGTATTGATGTGAAGGCTTGTTAATTCTGGGAAAGAAAATCGAAGCAAATTCTCCTGAAATAGGCCGACAAAGGGACCCACCTATGATGACTAGGCCACAGGCCTATAGGTGGCATTTTTAGGGTCAAAAATACCCTAATGTGGAGCTATAAATTCCTCCTCTCATAACAATGTCACCATTGATGTAAAGGAGAGGAGGTTGCATCATTCGAGATCCCATAATTATGGCCGAGACCCTTGTTTTCGTTGGATAGAGAGGCCATAAGGCCTGCAGAATAACTAGAGTGAGGTCCAAGATTAATCATGTATATGCTTAGTGAATTAAGGGCTAGAACGTGGGATATATGAAAAAAAAAATAGGAATGAAGTTTATGGTCTTTCCTACTAAGGTGAGTAATGATAATGTTTTGAAGGCTATGTACAGTCACCTTGGAGCAAGTAAAGTGACTAAGAGATGCTGGATTATTGGTGCCTATGTACATTGAGACTTGCAGAAGCAATCCACTATTAAAAGGTAGATCCGTGGCGCCTAAGATCAGTGACTTAGTAGAAACTAATTTATCATATGCATAAATTTTGTTGAAGACCCTATGAATAGTTCTTTTCATGTGGAACACCACTTGTAGAAGGAAAACTAATATAGGCCTATTTTAAATAACCTTGGTAGAGCTTTGTCATTGATAGAAGGAAAAATGAAGAGATGGTTGTGCAATTGTATCTAAAGTAGCAGAGGACATTGTGAATAGCTGAGGCAGAGGTATTGGACAAGCATATTCTCTATGTGTATACATGACCAAGGACCTGCTAGGTGTTCAAGGGAAGTGGACAAAAAGGACAAGGGACTAAAGGGATGTAAGTGGAGTGCATCTTCAGCAAGTAAGTCATTGTATTTGTTCTTGTTGTGTAGGAAGATATAGACAGTGAAATATGGCAGAATATCTATGATCTTGATTCGTGGTATCTTCAGAGGCATATGGAAAAATGTACATAAACATGAAGTTTGATATCCTCTGTTCAATATGGCTTTGATAAATATGATAGTGATGTGTATGATAATATTTTGGCAACACTGAAATCAATGATATGACAATGTATGATACCTGTCAAGACGTATAACAGATATATGGTAGTATATGACTATGATTCTTGTATGGCCTTGACAGTGGGTGAGTAAGATTCAGGTGTATGATTACAAAGCCCTTTCTGAGGAAAGGAAGTTGGTGTCTGGGACGCTGAAATTCAAAATAATCATGAAGGAATATATTATGGTTGTGCCGTAGGAAAGCATGAAAACGGGGATTTTATTTTTCCATCAAGTATCACAATCTGATGTCTAGCAATTGACACATTCTAATTTATCTGATATGATGCCCGTCTAGATATATTTCTTGAAGAAGAAGATCGAGATTCTAAGGACTGATAATCGCACCTTTGCAAAGGAGCTCACATTAAGAGGGATACCACAACCATATATGCTCTTGAGAAAATAACGTTGTTGGAAGAAATAAGAAGAGACCCTCACAGGTCAGAGACACTCTCAAGGATGCCAAGAGTCATATGGCCCCAAAGGGGGACATTCTAGGAAAGAAAGAAACCATATAGATACCAAGGGTATCTAGCATCCATGAGTACAATGTGAGCCTGGATCATTTGAAGAAGCCATAAAAAATCAAGTCTGGAAGGATGTTATAGACAAAAAGTACAAGTCCATTATGAAGGATGATGTTTGGGATATGGTCCCAAGACCGAAGGACAAAGTTATTGTCACCTTGAAATGGCTCTATAAGATCAAGCAAGGATCTGATGGGAGTGCTGAAAAGTACAAGGAAAGATTTGTTGCCTAAGGCTTCTCTCTGAAGGAAAGCATAGAATATGATGATATAATTGCACCTATGATCCTATTTACTACCATCCAATCTATTATTTCCCTTGCTGCTATGCAAGGATAGAGTCTGCATCAGATAGATGTGAAGACTATTTTTCGGCATGGTTCGATATAGCAAGAGGTGTATGAGGAGCAACCTTTGGGGTTTGAAGTCCAGGATAGAGACTCTCATGCATGTAGGTTGAAGAAATCCCTCTATGGGTTGAAGCAAGCCCCCAGGGATTTGTATGATAGGATAGATATCTACTTGATGAAGTTGGGCTTCACTCGAAGTAATGTTGATCCAACCCATTTACTTCAAGATTGATAGAGAAAAGCCTCTCATTTTGGTTCTCTATGTGGATGATTTCTTCCTGAAAGGTGCTGAAACTCTCATTCATCAGTGGAAGAGGGAGCTCACTTTCGAGTTTGATATGAAGGACATAGGATTGACACATTATTTCTTAGGCCTGGAGGTCTCGCAGAGACCTGACGAGATTTTTCTCTCTCAAGGAAAATATATTGTGAAGTTGCTGGAAATATTTGGTATGGTGGACTGTAAGTCCGTGTCGACACGGATGGAACTAAACTTTAAGAATTTGAGTGAAAGCACTATTGGGCCTGTGCTAGCAAATACTATCGGGTATTTTCAACTCGTAGGAGCCCTAATGTTCTTAGGGAACATTCGTCTAGACATATATTGTGCAGTGAACACTTTGATTCAACACATGGTTGATCCTCATAACGTTGACAGGGTTGGTGCCAAGAAACACTATGAGATATATTTGGGGCACAATAGACCATATTAATAGATACGCTATCGGGAGTTTGAGAATATGTGTATATGTTGATACCGATTGGGTAGGCAGTGTGGTGGATCGCAAGAGCACATCTAGATGCTTCTTCACACTTGGGTCTGCTTTGAACAGGAAGTAGAAGTCAGTAGCTTTGAGCACTGCTGAGGCTGAATACAGTGCAGTGTGTGTGGCCTATTGTGAATCCACTTGGTTGCGAAATATCTTTAGTGATTTGTTCGAGCATGTGCTAGATGCCACTATTATCCTTTGTGATAACGAGAGGGGGATTCACTTATCATAGAATCTCTTGTTCCATGATCGATCCAAGCAGGTTGACGTTTAGTACCATTTAATCTGGGATATGGTATAGTGAGGTGTTGTAAGGCTCGACTATATAGTAACTGATGAGCATGTCATGGATATTCTCACAAAGCCCTTAGGGAAGGTCATATTCCTAACCTTCCGTGAGAAACTTGGAATCGTGGAATGACCCTATTTGGAGGGTCCTGTTGGACGATGAGCTCTAGGAGCTCTAGGGGGGCTTTGGGGATAGCTTCTTGGAGCTATAAGAAACCATAGTGCTAGGCTTGTCGAACATTCTTGGTGTGCTTCCACCCCACTGTGATGATATTGATTTGGTTTACCTCTCTCTGGTCTGTGCCCTGTATGCATCCTACCCATGGAGTTTCAGACTCATGGGAAGTACTTATCATTTGTCCAATGAGGTGGGAAATGTGAATAGATACCATAGCAAGACCGATGGATGCATCGAATATTTTTTTACTCTCTATGTCTAGGATATCACGTGACCACTTAATCTAAGATCAAGTCTAGTGAGGTTCCAGACCTCCAACTGACTTCGTTTTAGTTAAACCAACTTCGGGTTGGTATGTGACTCTTTTGAGGTCTATAGAGGTTTCGAACCTTAGATCTAACTATGGGTTAGCTGGGAGTGATGTCGTTGTGACTCACCCTTTTTTTTGAAATAAATAAGGCAACGAAGCAAGTTACAGTGGGATGATGCGCGATGTTTGGATGGCACTGGTGGATGGAGTTCTCCCAAGCCGAGAGGGAGTGTTAATTTTCGGAAACTAGGTCCAAACTCCATGTTGTGATGCTTAGATGATGATGGCAATATTTTTATTGGATTCCTATTTCGGAGAGGTGCAAGGTTTATCTAAATATCATTTTGATAGGATGAGAAAAACATGTATTTTGAATTTATTCCACATGTGCAAGGTCGGCCTTATATATGCCACATGCATAAGAGATGTGTCACACACCCCCGCAGATGCCTATATATTGGAGAGACTTGAAGTTCATTTCACACACTCATTTGGTGGAGGAATTTTCTTCTCTCTTGTATGGCGATGGAGCAACGTTCTTGTCTCTATGTTTAGGGCTTCTTGGTGCAGCATCTTGCTGGAGTATTCTTGATGATACTTGTTGGGGTTGTATGAAAAATGTGGGAGGATGACCTTATGAAGAATTTTCTAGTTGAAGCATCCTACTGGTCACCGTAATTCCACCACTCTTCACCTCTATTTTGGCTTCTCTTCCACTGATATATTGGTATGTTATATCAGCATCTTACTCTCATTGAGCCCTAGAAGTTTAAAGTAAATTTGCATCTAGCATAGAACATCTTCAGAATTTAACATGGACCCACAATTTAAAGTTCAGGGACCACATATGTATTTTGTCGCATGGGGACTAACCATGTACGTCTCTCACCAGATGGGGGATTTGATAATGAGCATGCCCATTCACACACTTGAGGTACTCAATATGAAGGTTGAATCACCAATTATCCCAGTATTTGCTTGAACTTGTGGACGAGAGTTAAGATAATGGTTTGTAACAATAGGAATACCCACCACACAGTATTGGGTTTGATCATAAATGTAGAATACTTTTCCTGCTTTCATAGGAATGGATCCATGCTAAATTTTGAATGCTCTCTCACCTCTATTGGTTCTAGATAAGAGGAAATATTTCCTAACAATAAACGACGCAAAAAAAGGGTAAACCAGATAACCTCCACATTTGTATGAGAAACAATGTTAGATTTTCAACTGGATACTATGCACCTAATCTATGCTGACCATAATATACTATTGTTACATTTTTTTTGATACTTCAATCAAATCCAAACAAAAATCCAATAAACTCCAAACAAAAATATACTTTCTTGTTTTAACACCTAGATTTTTTTCGTTTGGCTTTTTTCGGGATTGTGGTCATTTCTATTTCTTGGCCCTAATCACTTACAATCCTCTCTTTCACACTGACCATATCAACATTTTGTTGAGATCACAAAGGGCACATTGTATCATAAAAAAACAAGAGTTTGATAATCTGCATCACCTTTCTAGAAAAGACACATTTACTATTGTTTTTCTTACTTCTGCTTAAGTATTCATTAGCAATCAAATTTTTCATTTAGACTTCAATATTTCTCTACAATTTTTGGATAGTTTGCTAAGAGCACTTTTCACACGTGCACTAGCATCAGGAAAGAGAAATCATTCAACATGTTTTCCTTTATCCCTATTTTCGTATGAACAAGGAAATATGAGATTATATGGATATTCGCATAGGAATATAGATACTCTATTTTGAGAAAAAAATAATTGATGGACCTGCCTTCAAATATTTCCTATAAAATAGCTTACTTCCTCCTAAATTAGCCATAAAAATATGTGTTCAATGCAAAGAAATTTCATATAGAGGAAGGGGAAATAAATATGTGGTTAAACAATCACATTGTCTTTATATCGATCATCAAAATTAGAAACTCAATGTTTGGTGAATAGTTAGGTCTTAGAAACCTCTACTTGTATCTAGAAATTAGAAAAGTTGAGCATAATATTAGCTATGTATATTACAAACCTAAAACTCCATTCATATCATTTATTGGTTTAGCAATAAAGGTGGGTTTGAAATACCTTCTTTTATATGCATAAGTGCCAAATTTATAAGCCTCGATATTTTTCTTTATAAGCATACCACTAGTACACACACATTCTAATCAAGCACAGGTAATTGTAGTTATTTAATTCTAGAATCACTGTATGATAAAATGGCTTCCCGTTTTGCATAAGTATTTCAAATTGGAATACATTATCTCTCAATTTCTGTAAACAAAATATTTGAATATTCACAACTTGTAAGGAATAAAATAAATTATTATATATTGCATCTATGCAGGTAAGATGTTCAAAATTTCTCAAGGAGTCATCAAAATCTCTACAGACCAAGTCAATGATGGAGAATTTATAAAATTTTGGTACAAAAGAATGGTGTATGATATGCCTTTTCAATTATGCTACAAGAATAATATAAAGAGTCATATTAGAAGAGAGATAGAAAAAACTTCCTAGATTGATTGGCATTGTTGGGTTGACTGAGAGGAGTTGCTGCTGGCACATTGGTTGGTGAAGAGGTTGTTGTTGGCACATTTTTTGGTGAAGAAGTTGTTGGTGGAACAGAATTTTCAGTAACAGGTGGCAATGGAGGTTTTGAAACTATTGAAAGCACTAGAGTTGGTGCCACAGAAGGTGGCATGCTTCCGAGTGATATGGTCAATTCTATTATTTCAGAGACAACAAGGAACATTGAATACTTAGTTCTTGTCTTAGGAACATGATGGGAATTTCCTGCAATAAAATATGTCATCAAAAGTGCTTAGAAAATTAGAAATAATGAAACAATAGTAATGGAAATCTGTTAGACGATTTCGAAACTCAATAGCTAGTAATATCACATGTTGTAAAAATCAATACTCAAATCATTAGACCACAACTCAGAAGGTTTAAATGAAATATAAATATATTATTTCTCAGCCAAAAAAACTAAATGTATTTTTAATAGAAGTTTGGAAAAAAAATGTTTACTTTTGTTGAAAAGTGTAACTAGGTTTGGTCTTCATAATGACACGTGTAATTGTGATTTTATGTAATCTCCGGGTTTCATGAGAAAGGAATTTTATTTTTAGTGATGGCCCCCATTGTGAGCCTTTAAAATTTGTCATCTATTCATAAAAGTTAGTTTGCATCTATGTCATGTATGGAGTACCCTTCTTAGGCATGTTACACATTTATGTGAGTCATTAAATAAGTATGAAAGCCCTCCAAGACAAGCACAAGAGCTATCCTTCAAGTTGTCTACAAGATGGAGAAAATAATCTACACAAAGGGACATGTCAGTTCACCATCTTCAAGTGAGCTTATTATAGGCTCCAGCCACTATAAATATGCAGCTCAACCTCATTTCAAAAGACATATTTTCGGACAAGTGTAGAACTACAGTAAGAAGTGTGAAAGGGTCAAAGAAGAAGCCCTATAACCAATGAGGAGAAGGGAAGGAGCAATGAGGTCTTAAACTTTGATTTGGGAGAATTTTTGGGTTAAATTATCTCCAAACGTGCAATATTGCAGACCTATAGATTGCAGGAAGTAGGCCAAAATATTAGAGTCACAGTGAGAGAGGATTTTGGGTACAAAACATGAAATATCTCAAGCCGAGGTGCCAATAATTCTCCTTCTAGAGTGAGGAGGAAAAAGGGTCAAAGTTGGTCACATGTGCTTCAAGTTAAATCTCTTGGTGCACATTATGTCCTTAAACATTAAAAAAATATGTTTTTGTAAGATTCCCTCTTAGGAAAAACCTCAATTAATAATTGTGTTTTCTGAGTTTAAATGGTCTAGTTCACTGAGGATTTTTCACAAACAGTTTGCATGGAAAATGTTGTAGGTGTCTATCCAATGATTTCAAACTCAAGTAACATTAAAAGTGCCAAATATATAAGGAGGAGTACTTGAAAAAAAACTGAAATTCACTTCAGATTACATTTAACAACAAACCCATCTTAACATATACAAATTTCAGCAAGCAAAGAAGGTTGGGATTCAGAGTAGTAGTCAGATAAGAAATTATATGTGTTTTAGTTGAATATACCAGCCCATAATACTACTAGTAGCATATTAAAACATCAGTAGGGCTCCACAATATATTATTCCCTCAAAACATAGAGGTTATAGCTAGGAAATAAGACAATCACCAACAGATTTGTGTCCAGTAAGAAAGAAAGGCTCGAAGCCCTTTCAACACAGCTACAATATATATGTTTCACCCTTAAGAAAATGTTTAGATATACCCAGATATTCATGGTTGTAGGTATGTGTGCATAGATAAATGACTGCATCCTTATTGAAACTCAAACTTGAGCTACAAAAATGGATTACACATACCTCAGATATATCAGGTCTAATAATAATAGATATCTGAAGTAGAATGTACCAGCAAATGGTAGGAATAACAATGGATGTATATAAGTGATATAACATCAAAGAAGCTCCAAAATTACAAAGAAAACACCACTATGATAATATATGCAACTTACTCATCACCAAGACACATAAATAAATATGGAGTGTCTTCAATACATTCACAGCCACACAT